>RXON01001323.1:0-30225 GCA_009667805.1 Leptobrachium leishanense | reverse complement strand
GGCACGTGCCTTTAGCCCCCTTTTTCCCCGAGTACCCGAGACCACTGGAGATGGCACAGGGGTACCTCTCCCCAACCACGGGACACTTATTCCGGAGGGGGTACCCCGAAGGACTTACAACCTGCCAGGCACGGCCGCGAGCACCACTGGAGAAGCCTGGCGGCTCGCCTCTTGCCCACGGACTATGGGCCGCAGAGACTGCACCGACTCCCCCTATACGACGGGCTCGTCGGACTTTGGAAAGGGGGAGGAGTGTCACGGAATGACCCAAGAGGCTCGGCACAGCGAGCCCAGGACTCAAACCCAAGACATTTTTTAAAAAGACCTATGTCATGGAGCTGAGGTAACGCTCCATGCTTCAAACCTCAAAGGACTTTATGGTCATTTATATCGTGTGATTTTAAATATATTTTACATCGTTGGTTTTAGTTAATTTAGTTTAGTGTTAAATGACATAGCTTTGTTTTTAAAATACATATTCCTGTAGGTAAATGTGTTTTGTGTATACAGTAAACAAGCTTTGCTGCTGTGTAATTTATGCATCAGGGTTTTCCCCATTGTGTAGCTACATGTTTAATTTAAGGGATCTCTGATAGTGTGTTTAATCTTGTGATGGACTGGCCCAGCACCCTCAGCCAGAGGCGGGGGCTCAGGACATTTATTTTCCATAGACTGTGTGTTTGTGCCGTTGCACCGACTATCCTGCGAGTTCTGGAAGGGAGAAAGGAGTACCTGTAAATAAAAGTGTCGTGTTGTATTGTGTAAAGTATGCCGGTCTAGATCTGCCGTGGTTGCAGCCATTTTCCACCGCCTCGTGTTCGGATCGGGTGGAGCAGGAGGTAAAATGGCCGATTCGGACCATCCGGTCCTGATTCGGCAACGCCCCGAATCGTGTTGGCCAATGATACCTGTGTGGGCGGGCAGGGGGTTTTCCAGATGTGGAGCTCGTGGTGAAAGTTATAAATGCATGTGTGTTAAAAAATAAACGTGTCTTTTGGTTGAGTTCATGCAGCTGCGTCTCGTGTCTCTGTTCACTGACCGCATCTGACATCCCTCGTGATTCAGAACGCAGGACGAATCGGAAGCATACTGTGTACCGCTGCCGCGCGATCCGAATACTTCTGGCCGACTGAGTCTCCCCTCCTCAGTACCGGGAGATCCGAAGGGTCAGGACTCTGCAGTGCGCGGGCGCATCGACTGCCGCGTGACCCGAATACTTCTGCCGGTCGAGTCGTTCTTCCTTTAGCCGCTGAAAGAGACGAAGGGTCAGCGCTGTGCAGCGTGGGGTCATATCGACCGCTGGGCGATACGAAGACTCCCAAACGATCGACCGGTTGCCAGTTCGATTACCGGGAGATCCGAATACTCGCGGAGAGGATCCGTTCCGACCTTCGACCGGAAAAGCTCACGTACAGGTCAGTGGCCAGCTGCTCGGGACGCTGAGTGCCGTCACTCAGTGGTCGGGCTGGGCTCACGCCAAGGTCCCCCTCGCTGCGTCTGTCAACTCGATTACAAGGTCATACCCGGCTGCTCGAGACGCCGAGTGCCACAACCTTGGTAGTCGGGCCGGTGGGACAACAGAAAGGGGGGAGAAGAAAATAACGCAGATCTGAGCACACCCGCAGGCGGACGACATCTCGCGTTCCGTCACACTGGTGGCAGCGGTGGGATAGCTCTCTGCAATCAATACCATCGATCCCCCGAAGAGCCCATCATGACAGTATATGCTGACTACAAACGGGACACTTTGCGGAACATGCTGGAGAACCGTGGTGGTACTCCGGGTTCCAAGAGTCGGGACATTCTAATAGAGGAGCTACAACGGTTGGATCAAGGTACGGCGAGCGCAGCGCTACCCGCCGACACCTCACCTGTAATCGTCACGGCCGGAGCCGACGAAAGCGAACTACAGCGGAAAGTACGGTAACGGGCTGCCTTATACGGAGCAGCCCCGACAGAGGCAGTGATGCAGCACCTGGTTCGGGAGATCTGCCAGGAGGAAGAGCGGAGAAAGGAACGTGAACACGAGCTCCGGTTGGCAGAAGTGCGGAGCCAGCGAGACCGCAACCCTCGGGTGGAGCGATCCCCGGGGAGAAAGGTGCCCTTTCAGGCGTTTAAAGACTTCCGCGAAGCCGACGAGGAAATAGAGAGCTATCTCCAGGACTTTGAACGGTTGTGTCAAGTACATGAGGTCCACCCCACCGACTGGGTAAGAATCCTGGCGTGCAAGCTGACCGGGCGGGCCGCGGAGGCCTACCGCACGGTGCCAGACGAGGAAGCCACCAACTAAGGGCACGTGAAACAGGCGCTGTTGAGCCGGTTCGCCGTGACCCCAGAAGCCAGTCGAGTCAAGTTCAGAAACTCTCGCCGACCCATCGGCGCTACCCATGTGGAGTGGGCTCACCGATTACAGCGGGATTTACGCACGTGGTTTCTAGGGAGCAAAGCCGAGACCGTACCCGACATCACTCAACTGCTACTGCTGGAGCAGTTCTTCGAGCATACTCCAGCCGCCATCCGGGAGTGGGTGCGGGACAAGAAACCCCAAACTGTACAGCAAGCAGCTATTTGGGCCGATGAATATGCTGACACGCGGAAAGTCACGGGGGGGGAGCGACCGTTACCCCTCCGACCTGTGATCCCTGCCTTGCCCACCCCAGCGCCGACGGTCCGGCCGCTGGCTGCCCGACCCCCCAGTCGACCCAACAACCTGGCCAACATACGTTGCTATGGATGTAACCAAGACGGCCATTATAAGCAGAATTGCCCCAACCGACCGGACCTGGCACGATCTTCTCCTAGACCATCCCAGTCTACCCATTGCTACGACGTCGATCTTCCCTGGCCGGAAGCTCCGGAAGAATGGGAGCGACTACATGAGGCGGACCCGGTGCAAGCCGCCGCGGCCGATAATCGCCATCACCATCGCCAGGCGGTGTGGGTCAACGGGAGGGCGGCTGAAGGACTTCGAGACTCTGGGGCTACGATCACTTTGGTTCGGCCTCACTTAGTACAACAGAACGATCGGTTACGAAATACTGTTGCAGTACGAGTGGCGGGTGGTAAGGTTCTCCGGCTGGAGACGGCCCGGGTTCACCTGGACTGGGGATCCGGGGAGAAAGTAGTCAGAGTGGGGTTATTGAACCAACTACCGGCCGAGGTGCTCCTCGGTAATGATCTGGGACGACTGATCTCTGCATACTCCATGGAAGCGGCCACGCCAGTCACCACTAGACTACAGAGCCAACGACACAGCAATAGCACTCCGAGAGGGACCCAGGTGAGACCTTCCCCAACACCCCGCCCGATCCCTACGCCCCGACCTATACCGACTCTTCCCCTACGTTCCGACACCCCGGCCCCTGGAGCTCCCCCGAGACGCTTCGCCATCAGACTCAGACGGACCCCACGTTACAAGGCTACCGTGACCGGGCTGGCCAGGGACTTGACGAGGACCGCAGCGACCGGATAGAGTGGGAGGATGGGCTGCTATATAGATACACAGAGAGGGAGGGGTCCAGGAAGAACAGGTTCCCCAGAAACAAATGGTGGTACCCCAGGGCCCAAGACAGGAACTCCTACGCTTGGCTCATGATATACCCTTGGCGGGTCATCTAGGGCAGAAGAAGACACGCCACCGGTTAGCGTGCGCCTTCTTTTGGCCCCGCCTTAGCGAGGACACTCGCGAGTTTTGCCGCACCTGCCCTGTCTGCCAGAAGGCGGGAAAGGCCGGGGATCACCCGAAAGTACCTCTACGCCCCATGCCCATCATACAGGAGCCTTTTAGTCGGGTGGCGGTCGACCTTATTGGGCCATTGCCCCGACCCAGTGCTACCGGGAAGAAGTATATACTTACCATTGTAGATTATGCTACCCGGTACCCTGAGGCCGTGGCTTTGGCCAACATCCAGGCGGACACAGTGGCAGATGCTCTGCTGCGGGTGTTTACGAGGGTGGGGTTTCCGCGAGAGATATTATCCGACCAAGGGACCCAGTTTACCGCTGAGCTTACCCAGCAGCTCTGGCGTCTGTGTAGGGTCAAGGCGTTACACAGCGCCCCGTATCACCCTCAGACGAACGGACTGTGTGAGCGATTCAATGGGACCTTGAAACAACTCATTCGGGCCTTCGTTCACGAGAGAAAAGATTGGGAGCAATACTTACCACACCTGCTGTTCGCCTACCGGGAGGTACCGCAGGAATCTACCGGATACTCCCCGTTTGAACTGCTATACGGACGGCAGGTGAGGGGGCCTCTGGATCTGGTTAGGGCTCAGTGGGAGGGGAAGCAGGAGGAAGATGGGGTCCCGGTCGTGAGTTATGTCCTGAAGCTCCGGGAGCGCTTGGCAGAACTCGCGGGGTTGGTCCGGGAAAACGTGGAAACCGCTCAGGCTCAACAGAAGACGTGGTACGACCGGGCTGCTTGCAGCCGCTCGTTCTGCGTGGGACAGAGGGTTCTGGTGTTGAAACCACAGCGGCAGAACAAGCTGCAGGCGGCCTGGCAAGGTCCCTACACGGTGGTAACCCGACTGGGGGATACCACCTATGTGGTGGCGAGTTGCGCGGACACCAGAATCCAACGGACGTTCCACGTCAACATGTTGAAAGCCTTCCACGAACGCCCGGAGACAGTGGAGGCCATATGCGCTCCAGCTGTCGAAGAGACGGAACCGTTTCCCCTGGTAGAGTTACCAGGGGTGACCAAACAACCCTCTGGTGTGGATCAGGTGCAGCTGGGGGAGGCGTTGGGGTCAGAGAAGCAGGCACAAGTACGGCAACTGCTTCGGGGTTATTCTGAAGTCTTTTCGGCCCTGCCGGGTTACACCGACCAGGCCGTTCACCCCGTAGACACCCCCGGTCAGCGGCCCCTGCGACAGCCTGCGTACCGTCTTCCGGAGGCAGTCCGGGAGACCATGCGGACCGAGATCCGGGAGATGTTGGAGCTGGGGGTCATTGAGCCGTCGGCCAGCCCATGGGCATCGCCCGTGGTCTTGGTACCAAAAAAAGATGGGACCACACGGTTCTGTGTAGACTACCGACGGGTGAATGATTGCACCACGACGGACGCCTACCGATGCCCGGGTCGATGAGTTACTGGACCAGATCGCCAGGGGTCATTTTCTGACCACGGTGGATCTGTGCAAGGGGTATTGGCAGATCCCCCTTGCCGAGGAGGCGACCCCGAAGTCGGCCTTCATCACCCCGTTCGGCTTGTATCAGTTTAGAGTCATGCCGTTCGGGATGAAGAACGCCCCCGCTACATTCCAGCGCTTAATAGACCGCCTCCTCGATGGCCTCCAGGGATTTGCGTGTGCGTACCTGGACGACATCGCCATTTATAGTCAGAGCTGGGAGGAGCACTTGGTTCACGTAGGGACGGTCCTGGGGCGCATCAGGGACGCCAATTTAACCCTTAAGCCCGAGAAGTGTAAGGTGGGGATGGCAGAGGTGCAGTACCTAGGTCACCGGGTAGGGTGTGGGGTACAGCGACCTGAGCCCGCTAAAATAGAAGCTATCTTAGACTGGCCCACCCCCGTTACTAAAACCCAAGTCCTCGCCTTTCTGGGAACAGCAGGCTATTACCGAAAATTCGTGCCCCGGTATAGTGATCTGGCCAAGCCCCTGACGGACCTGACCAAGAAGTCCCTACCCCGACAGGTCCTGTGGTCCCCGGAGTGCGAGCAGGCCTTTCAGCAATTAAAGGCCGCCCTGACTCAAGCTCCCCTACTGGCAGCTCCCGATTATAACCGGCGTTTTATTATTCATACAGACGCGTCCATGTTCGGACTGGGAGCTGTCCTGAGCCAAGGGGGACGACGGGGGAGATCATCCAGTGGCCTTCATTAGCCGAAAACTGCTACCACGGGAGGTGGGGTATGCTGCGGTGGAGAAGGAGTGTCTGGCTCTGGTCTGGGCCCTACGAAAGTTTCAGCCATATGTGTATGGGCGGTCTTTCACGGTACTAACGGACCATAATCCTCTGGTGTGGCTCAACCGGGTGGCGGGAGAGAATGGCCGGCTGTTGCGGTGGAGCTTGGCACTTCAGCCTTTCAACTTCACCATTCAGTACCGACCGGGGGCACAAAATGGCAATGCCGACGGATTGTCACGACGGTCGGCTCTGAACCTGGTGGAGAGTGGAGTACCGACTACCCCGGCACGACCCGTGGGAGTCCCACCGGGTGCGTCGGACTTTGGGGCGGGGGAGGAATGTGATGGACTGGCCCAGCACCCTCAGCCAGAGGCGGGGGTTCAGGACATTTATTTTCCATAAACTGTGTGTTTGTGCCGTTGCACCAACTATCCTGCGAGTTCTGGAAGGGAGAAAGGAGTACCTGTAAATAAAAGTGTCGTGTTGTATTGTGTAAAGTATGCCGGTCTAGATCTGCCGTGGTTGCCGCCATTTTCCACCGCCTCGTGTTCGGATCGGGTGGAGCAGGAGGTAAAATGGCCGATTCGGACCATCCGGTCCTGAATCGGCAACGCCCCGAATCGTGTTGGCCAATGATACCTGTGTGGGCGGGCAGGGGGTTTTCCAGATGTGGAGCTCGTGGTGAAAGTTATAAATGCATGTGTGTTAAAAAATAAACGTGTCTTTTGGTTGAGTTCATGCAGCTGCGTCTCGTGTCTCTGTTCACTGACCGCATCTGACATCCCTCGTGATTCAGAACGCAGGACGAATCGGAAGCATACTGTGTACCGCTGCCGCGCGATCCGAATACTTCTGGCCGACTGAGTCTCCCCTCCTCTAGTACCGGGAGATCCGAAGGGTCAGGACTCTGCAGTGCGCGGGCGCATCGACTGCCGCGTGACCCGAATACTTCTGCCGGTCGAGTCGTTCTTCCTTTAGCCGCTTAAAGAGACGAAGGGTCAGCGCTGTGCAGCGTGGGGTCATATCGACCGCTGGGCGATACGAAGACTCCCAAACGATCGACCGGTTGCCAGTTCGATTACCGGGAGATCCGAATACTCGCGGAGAGGATCCGTTCCGACCTTCGACCGGAAAAGCTCACGTACAGGTCAGTGGCCAGCTGCTCGGGACGCTGAGTGCCGTCACTCAGTGGTCGGGCTGGGCTCACGCCAAGGTCCCCCTCGCTGCGTCTGTCAACTCGATTACAAGGTCATACCCAGCTGCTCGAGACGCCGAGTGCCACAACCTTGGTAGTCGGGCCGGTGGGACAACAGAAAGGGGGGAGAAGAAAATAACGCAGATCTGAGCACACCCGCAGGCGGACGACATCTCGCGTTCCGTCACAAATCTGATGTGCTGGAACAATGGAAGTACAAACGTTGTGTGAGTTGAAGGCTAAGAGAATGTGAAGAATGTTGATTGTAAATAAGTGACATAACTAATTAGTATGGGTATGCTACTAATTAGTATGGGTATGCAAATTGTGACTGTTGTACTTCAGCATAAATAGTGGCGTTGTTCATTAAAAGAGCCAGTTCATCTGAGTGTTTGATACATGCAGCTCCGTCTGGTGTTGTCATTTTTACGCCAGCTATGTATCACCACCGCCCAGGAACGGGTCACTCTAACTCCAGCAGCAGCAGAACATCGATTCGCCGCGCCGTTGCGCCACCTTGGATCGGTACCTCGGGATACCGCAACCACCCCGAATCGGGACCTCGGCTCAGCGCCGTGCCCCGCATCTTCAAGGAGACTCTACCGAACCGCGGTTCACCACGCAGACCGTCTCCAGCCTTCCGAAGGTCAGTAGATCCGCTGCTCGAGACGCCGAGTGCCGTGCCACTCGGTAGTCGGGCGGATTTCCACCGTGGGTGCCCCATATACTCTCGAGATCTCCACCGCCACGTGGTCTTCTACCCAAGCCGCTCGAGACGCTGGGTGCCGTGCCACTCGGTAGTCGGGCTTGGCAACACCAAAGAGGGGGTCAGATAGAGCAGGACCGCAGGCGGATACACCATTCCGCCACAGTGTTCCTCCCAAGTCTGGCTGTAGATGGCGATGTCGTCCAGGTACGCGCAAGCGAATTCCTGGAGGCCATCGAGGAGGCGATCGATCAACCGCTGAAAAGTGGCCGGGGCGTTCTTCATCCCGAACGGCATGACCCGAAACTGGTACAGGCCAAACGGGGTGATGAAGGCCGACTTCGGGGTCGCCTTCTCTGCAAGGGGAATCTGCCAGTACCCCTTGCACACATCTACCGTGGTCAAGAAATGGCCCTGGGAGATCTGATCCAACAGCTCGTTGACTCGGGGCATGGGGTAAGCATCAGTGATAGTGCAGTCATTGAGCCTCCGGTAGTCAACACAAAACCGGGTGGTACCATCCTTTTTGGGGACCAGGACTACGGGCGAGGGCCATGGACTGGCAGAGGGCTCGATAACTCCCAACTCCAGCATCTCCCGGATTTCAGCCCGCATGGATTCGCGTACTGCCTCCGGGAGTCTGTATGCCGGTTGCCGAAGGGGACGCTGGCCGGGGGTTTCCACCTGGTGCACGCCCCCGGCTGGTGTAGCCAGGGAGTGCGGAGAAGAGCTCCTGGTGCTCTTGGAGCAGCTGCCTAGCCTGCTCCTGCTTATGGGGACCCAACCCTTCCCCTAGCTGCACTTGTTCCACCCCTGAGGGCCGACCGTCTATCCCGGGGAGGTCTACCAGGGGGAACTGTTCTGCCTCCTCGGTCGCAGGAGCGCAGATGGCAGATACCATCTCGGGGCGCTCGTGGTATGCCTTCAGCATATTGACATGGAACGTCCGCTGGATCCTGGTGTCGGTACAGCTGACAACCATGTAGGCGGTCTCTCCCACTTGGGTGACCACCCGATAGGGGCCCTGCCAGGACGCCTGCAGCTTGTTCTGCCGCTGTGGTTTCAACACCAGGACCTTCTGCCCCACGTGAAATGAGCGGCTGCGGGCAGAGCCGGCGTACCATGCCTTCTGCTGGGCCTGGGCTGCCTGCATGTTCCCCTGAACCATCGCTGTGAGTTCGGTCAAGCGCTCTCGGAGCTCCAGGACGTAGCTCATGGCGGGGAGCCCTTCGGCTTCCTGTCCCCCCTCCCACTGCGCCCGGACTAAGTCTAGGGGGCCTCGCACCCGTCGCCCGTACAGGAGTTCGAAGGGGGAGAACCCGGTCGACTCTTGGGGGACCTCCCGGTAGGCAAATAACAGGTGGGGTAGGTATTTCTCCCAGTCTTTCCTCTCTTGGGTGTAAGCGCGGATGAGCTGTTTCAGGGTCCCATTAAACCGCTCGCACAGCCCGTTCGTCTGCAGGTGGTGTGGGGCGCTGTGAAGCGCCTTAACCCCGCACAGACGCCAGAGCTGTTGGGTTAGCTCAGCGGTGAATTGGGAGCCCTGATCAGACAGGATTTCCTGAGGAAATCCTACCCTAGAGAACACCTGTAGGAGGCCATCGGCGACGGTGTCTGCCTGAATGTTAGACAGGGCCACTGCCTCGGGGTATCGGGTGGCGTAGTCCACCACGGTGAGAATATATCTCTTCCCGGTGGCGCTGGGGCGGGGTAAGGGACCAATTATGTCTACCGCCACCCGACTAAAGGGTTCTTGAATGATGGGCATGGGGTGAAGGGGGGCTTTCGGGTGGTCCCCAGTTTTCCCCGTTTTCTGGCAGGTCGGGCAGGTGCGGCAGTACTCCCGGACATCCTCACTAAGGCGAGGCCAGAAGAATGCTCGGGTTGACCGGTGTCGGGTCTTGGCCATTCCTAGATGGCCGGCGAGGGGAATGTCATGGGCCAGTCTCAGGAGTTCCTTTCTGGGGGCCTGCTGTACTACTAGCTGTTTGTGGGGAGCCCGTGGTTTCTGAGCGTCTCCCCTATTGGTGTACCGATACAGTAGCCCATCTTCCCACTCAATGCTGTTGTCCCGTCCGTCACCGGGACCCTGGCTGGCCCGGTCGCAGTACCTTTCTAGCGTGGGGTCAGTCTGGGTCTGGTGCCGGAGGGTGGCTGGAGAGCTCCACGTGAGGGGGTGGTCCGGGGGAGGAGGTGTGGGTTCGTCCGGTCGGACGGGGGGAGGTCTGGGAGTCTTGGGGGGTTTGGGAGGTCGGAGAGGTCTGGTTGGTCTCACCTGGGTCCCGACCGGAGTGCCTTGGTCGATCCGGTGGCTTTGTTGCCGGGTGGTCACTGGGGCGGCCGCATCTGTGGCGTAGGCTGATACCAAGCGTGCCAAGTCGTTCCCCAGGAGGATTTCTGCCGGTAGTTGGTCGAGTAACCCCACCCGCACGGATCCCTCCCCCGACCCCCAATCCAAATGGACTCGGGTGGTAGCGAGTCGGAGCACCTTGCCTCCGGCTATGCGAACAGTGACGGTGCAGTCCAGCCGGTCCTTTCAGGGAATCAGGTGAGGCCGGACAAGTGTGATGGTAGCGCCAGAGTCACAGAGACCTTCGGCGGCCCGCCCGTTAATCCATACCGCCTGTCTGTGGTGTTGGCAGTTGTCGGCGGATGCAGCCTGCACGGGATCGGCCTCATGCAGCATCCCCCATTCCTCCTGTGGGTCCCAGTATGGGGATTCCTCCTGGTAACAATGAGCCGTGGGTGGGGCTCGGATGGGGCCCCGCGGAAGGGGCGGCTGGTTGGGGCAGTTCTGGCGGTAGTGGCCCATCTGGCCGCACCCATAACAACGGATGGTAGTGTCACGGAATGGCCCAGGACCCTCAGCCAGGGACAGTCCTTTGTGACATTTGGGTCCCTATAGACTCCTAGGTGCCGTTGCACCAGCAGCATACCTTGTTTTAGTTTATTAAATGTGGTTTCATTGTGTGATGTAATAAAAGTGTCCCCGAGTGTGTATTGTGAAACGTATGTTGAAAACCCCCCATTGTATGCTTTGCTCGCTGCCATTTCCCAGTGCCTCGTGGATCCAGTCGAATTGATCGGATCGTAAAATGGCCGATTCGGACCATCCGGTCGAATCGAAAAATGGCCGATTCGAACCATCCGGTTACGAATCGGCACCACCCTGATTCAGAACAGCCAATATGGATCGGGGCCCAGGTACCCTTTTCCAGCGAGGGCCAATGAGACTCGTGGGGGCGGGCAGGGATTCCTATTGTTCTCTCTCTGTACGAATGTTTATAAATATATGTGATTTCCCAGTAAAAGTTAGTTCATCTAGTGCATACAGCTCCGCCTGGTGTCCTTTATTGTTGGTCGTACTCCTGAGATCCCTCGCGGTCTCTGGGGTACATTCTCCACGAGGTACGATCTGGCTACCCTGTGTCTGCATCTCGGATCAGAACAGAGGTGCATCGTACATGCTTCGACTAACGATCGACCACGCTTCGATTCCACTACTCTGGGCCTGAGTTCCGAATCGAAGTAGCGGCGCGTCTTACGTGCATCGACCCACCGAAGGATCGACCACGCTTCGACTCCGCTACCCGATCCGAAGCAGCGGCGCGTCTCCCGCGCCTTGGTATATCGAGCGCTACACGATCGAAGGAAATCCGAAACGTTTCCCATCCGAACGGCTCAACAGACGATCCGATCTCCACCAAGGTCAGTAGATCAGCTGCTCGAGACGCTGAGTGCCGTGTCACTCGGTGGTCGGGCTGATCTCCTGCAGGGGTCCCTCTCCACAGCCCGCCAACCCCTTCCCCGGGGTCACTCCAGGCCGCTCGAGACGCCGAGTGCCGTGTCACTCGGTAGTCGGGTCGGCGGTGAGCGCAGTGGGAGGAGCAGATAGGAGCACACCCGCAGGCGGACAACACCCATTCCGCCACACTGGTGGCAGCAGTGGGATAAGCTCTCTGCACCCCCCAAGAAGACCCTCACCATGGCTGGGTACAGTGCCTACAAACGGGACGTCCTGCGGGGCATGTTAGAGAATCGGGGAGGAACTCCCGGCACCAAAAATAAGAAAACCCTGGTGAAGGAGCTTATCAGGATGGACCAGCAACTGGTAAGCACCCCAACCCTGACTCCGGACCCTAACGAGCACCTCCGACAGAGAGCTCGGTCCGTGTTCGAGGGATTCGGCCTCACCCCCTCCGAGGACGCGGTGAGACAACTAATGATGGACCTCCAAGAGGATGAGGAGCGAGACAAGGAGCGCCAACGCCAGCTGCGGTGGGCCGAGCTCCAAATGACTTGGATTGAATACCCCACCCCTGAAACCTACTCCGTAGAGCCCTGGGTTGAGGTTGACAGCCCGCCTGGAGCTTCGTCCAGGGAATCTACACCCCCCAGCGATCCTTCTATGGGGACTTACAGCTTGACTGGAGCTTCATGGGAGGAACCCGCACTCCCCGGCGACACCTGGGAGGAGATCTACAGCTCGCCTGGGATTTCCGTCAAGGAAGCTACACCCCCCGCAGTCTGCCAAGAGGGGCAGACCGATGTTTTCCCCGGGCTGGTTTGCCCCGCACCCATCGACCCTCCTGGAGATGGGAGAAGTCCTCCTCCCGCAAGGAGACCCCCACCCAGCCGAAGAGCTGGCTACGGGGCAGAGCGCCGCTGGCCTCTGCCCACTCCCCACAGTCTGCCAAGAGGGGCAGACCGATGTCTTTCCCTGGCTGGTTTGCCCGCAACCATCGACCCTCCTGGAGATGGGAGAAGCCATCCTCCCGCAAGGAGAACCCCACCCAGCCGAAGAGCTGGCTATGGGGCAGAGCGCCGCTGGCCTCTGCCCACTCCCCACAGTCTGCCAAGAGGGGCAGACCGATGTCTTTCCCGGGCTGGTTTGCCCGCAACCATCGACCCTCCTGGAGATGGGAGAAGCCATCTGTCACGTTTCGGCCTTGCCCCCTGGTGATGAAGGGTCTTCATGTTTGTTTTTCCCCTATGGTGTGTCTGGCTGTGCTGTTTAGTGCTGATCTGGGGCTTAGTTGTGATCTCCTGGTCTGGGGTCACATGGCCCAATCACACAGACCCACTCCCTATATATTCCCAGCAGCACAGAGCCTCATTGACTGTTTGTGGAGTTTGATGGGGGTTCTGTCTGGTTCGTGTTTCCTGTGTTGCTGTAAAGCATTCCTGTTCAAGTGTTTTCTGGTTCTGACCTCGGCTTTATTTTTGACAATCCCTTCAACTCCCCCCTGGTACCGTATATTTCTGATCTGTTGCCAACCTCTGCCTGATTGACGATTCTTGTATGTTTCATGTTTTATGTACCTTGTCTGTCTTAGTTTAGTATTATATTCAGAGGCCGCTTATAAGGACCTCTTTTAGTATAGTCTGTTTTGTTTACTGTCCTGCAGCCTGCTCACTTCACGGATTGTCAAGTGTATCTTTGTGTTTCTCCGACTGCCCTGCAGCCTGCTCAATTCACGGATTGGCAGGCGTATCATTGTGTTTCTGAGTGTCCTAAGTTGTCTGTCGGTCTTGAAGCCTTCGGAGCTTAGTGGCTATTCTGTTCTGTTTTTTGGTGCTCCTTGGTTTTGGAGAATTCCGTCTGTCCTTGTGTCCAGTCAGTTACTCACCTGCCTTAAGGGCTTCATCTCCTGTTCCAAGCCACCACGATGGCCCAAGCAGGGGCTAACCGTTACACCATCCTCCCGCAAGGAGAACCCCACCCAGCCGAAGAGCTGGCTACGGGGCAGAGCGCTGCTGGCCTCTGCCCACTTCCCACAGTCTGCCAGGAGGAGCAGACAGATGTCCCCCTCGGGCTGGGTTGCCTGCAACTATTGATTGCCCTGAGGATGGGAGAAACCATCCTCCCGCAGGGAGACCCCCACCTAGCCGAAGAGCTGGCCACGGGGCAGAGTGCCGCTGGCCTCTGCCCACCCTTCCTCAGCTGCCTCGAGGAGCAGGAGGCGGATACCCTTGGGCTGTCTATCCCATAGCCACCTACCCCTTCCGACACCCTGGACGTTCTTCCGGGCCCCACCTCCCCAGCAGAAGAGCTGGCCACGGTGCAGAGTGCCGCTGGCCTCTGCCCACTTCCTGTCGACTGCCCTGAGGAGCAGCCGGGTTTACTCCAGCTGCTTGGCTCGCAGCCGTTGTTCCCCTCCGACCCCCCGAATGTTGTTCCAGCACCCACCCCCTCAGCAGAAGAGCTGCCAACGGGGCAGGGAGCCACTGGCCTCTGCCCATCCTACCCCATCTGCCCCGGGGAGCAGAAGGGGGATATCCTCGGGCTACCTATCCCGCAGCCACGAACCCCACCGGAAATGGCGGACGCCATTCTCTTGCCTGGGGTCCCCCTCTCGGCCTCGAACCACCCAGCCGACGCACTGGCCACGGGGAAGAGCCTGCTGCCGCTCTGCCCATCTCCACAACCCTTTGGCCCGGAGGCCCCACGCAGTCACTGCTCTCCCCAACGGCTGACCAGGGCACTCGGGGTGCGTGCATTTAACACCCGTTTTTTCCGGGTGCGAGAGATGCCCGGAGGTGGTACAGGCCGTAGTCCTCCCCAGTCACAGGATCCTTATTCCAGAGAGGGTAACCCCAAGGACTTGTGGCCCCAACCCACCTGGCACGGCCGCCAGGCCAAATGGAGAAGCCTGGTGGCTCGGCCCCTTCCGACAGACTATGGACCTGGGAGCACCAACTTCCCCGGTACGACCCGTTGGGGTCAAACCGGGTGCGTCGAACTTTGTGAAGGGGGAGGAGTGTCACGGAATGGCCCAGGACCCTCAGCCAGGGACAGTCCTTTGTGACATTTGGGTCCCTATAGACTCCTAGGTGCCGTTGCACCAGCAGCATACCTTGTTTTAGTTTATTAGATGTGGTTTCATTGTGTGATGTAATATAAGTGTCCCCGTGTGTGTATTGTGAAACGTATGTTGAAAACCCCCCATTGTATGCTTTGCGCGCCGCCATTTCCCAGTGCCTCGTGGATCCGGTCAAATTGATCGGATGGTAAAATGGCCGATTCGGACCATCCGGTCGAATCGAAAAATGGCCGATTCGAACCATCCGGTTACGAATCGGCACCAGCCCGATTCGGAACAGCCAATACGGATTGGGGCCCAGGTACCCTTTTCCAGCTAGGGCCAATGAGACTCATGGGGGTGGGCAGGGATTCCTATTGTTCTCTCTCTGTACGAATGTTTATAAATATATGTGATTTCCCAGTAAAAGTTAGTTCATCTAGTGCATACAGCTCCGCCTGGTGTCCTTTATTGTCGGTCGTACTCCTGAGATCCCTCGCGGTCTCTGGGGTACATTCTCCACGAGGTACGATCCGGCTACCCTGTGTCTGCATCTCGGATCAGAACAGAGGTGCATCGTACATGCTTCGACTAACGATCGACCACGCTTCGATTCCACTACTCTGGGCCTGAGTTCCGAATCGAAGTAGCGGCGCGTCTTACGTGCATCGACCCACCGAAGGATCGACCACGCTTCGACTCCGCTACCCGATCCGAAGCAGCGGCGCGTCTCCCGCACCTTGGTATATCGAGCGCTAGCTCTACCCGCCCCACCACCTCCACCACCCCCACCACCAGCGGTCCGGGCGCCGGTAGCCCGGCCCCCCAGCCGGCCCACCAACATGGCTAACGTCCGATGCTACGGGTGCAACCAGGAGGGGCACTACAAACTGTTTTTTGGTGCTCCTTGGTTTTGGAGAATTCCGTCTGTCCTTGTGTCCAGTCAGTTACTCACCTGCCTTAAGGGCTTCATCTCCTGTTCCAAGCCACCACGATGGCCCAAGCAGGGGCTAACCGTTACACCATCCTCCCGCAAGGAGAACCCCACCCAGCCGAAGAGCTGGCTACGGGGCAGAGCGCTGCTGGCCTCTGCCCACTTCCCACAGTCTGCCAGGAGGAGCAGACAGATGTCCCCCTCGGGCTGGGTTTCCTTTTCGAAGGAAATCCAAAACGTTTCCCATCCGAACGGCTCAACAGACGATCCAATCTCCACCAAGGTCAGTAGATCAGCTGCTCGAGACGCTGAGTGCCGTGTCACTCGGTGGTCGGGCTGATCTCCCGCAGGGGTCCCTCTCCACAGCCCGCCAACCCCTTCCCCGGGGTCACTCCAGGCCACTCGAGACGCCGAGTGCCGTGTCACTCGGTAGTCGGGTCGGCAGTGAGCGCAGTGGGAGGAGCAGATAGGAGCACACCCGCAGGCGGACAACACCCATTCCGCCACAGGTAGCCGCGGAAGGGGCCCGGTTCGGGACCCGGGGTGCGGGCCAGCGTGTTGTTGGCTCCGGCCGTGGAGGTGGGGGTGTGGCACGGGGAGGTGGTAGGGTGGATTGGGAGGGTGGAGATTGTTCCCCCCCCGTGGGACGTGCGCGTGTCCGTATACTCATCGGCCCAGGTGGCCGCTTGCTGCACCGTCTGGGGCTTCTTGTCCCTCACCCACTCCCGCACGGCCGGGGCAGTGTGGTCGAAAAACTGCTCGAAGGAACAGCTGAGTGACTTCTTCGAGGGTTCGAGCCTTGCTTCCGGCGAACCAGGTCTTCATGTCCCATTGCAGCCGGTGCGCCCACTCCACATGGGTAGTACCGTGGGGCCGCCGGGAATTTCGGAATTTCATCCGGCTGGCTTCGGGGGTGATGGCAAAACGGGCCAGCAGGGTTTGTTTCACATGTTCGTAGTCCCAGGCTTCTTCGTCTGGGACAGTCCTGTAGGCCTCCGCAGCCCGCCCTGTTAGTTTACACGCCAGGATCCCAACCCAAGCGGCCCGTTGAACCTCGTGTAGTTGGCACGAGCGTTCAAAGTCCTGGAGGAAACTTTCTATTTCCTCCTCTGCCTCGTTGAAGCTCTTGAAGGCCTGGAAGGGCACCTTCCGTGCCGTTGGTCTTTCCGAGTTGGGGTTTCCTCCCTGTTGGTACTGGATTTCCGCCAGCCATATCTCATGTTGGCACCCCCGCTCCTGCTCTTCTTCATGGGTGATGTCCCGGACGAGACGAAGTTCTGGAAGGTGGCTTCTGTCGGCGCGGCTCCGCAAGCCGCCGCCCGCTGCTGTACCTTCCTCTGTAAGGAGTTTTCAGGGCTGGACGCCTGAGCTACGATCGGTGGTGAGGTTGCGGGCAGGTCCCTGGTCTGCTTATCCAGGGCCGCCAATTCTTCGACCAGGGCATCCCTGCTCTTTGAGCCCCCGGTTCCCACGGTCCTCCAGCAATGCCCCGCAGTGTGTCCCGTTTTAATTGGCATATGCTTGCCATGATGAGGGTCTTCTGGGAGTGCAGAGAGCTATCCTCACCGCTTGGCACCAGTGTGACGGAATGGGGTGTGTCACGGAATGGCCCAGCACCCTCAGCCAGGGGCGGTGCACGGACATTAGTTTTGGCCAGGGACAGCCAGGTGCGGTGGCACGCACGGAGTTTGAACGTACTTTTTATTAGATGTGGTTATGTGTGGTGTGATACAGTGTTCCCCGTTGGTTTATTGCGTAATGTATTTTCCCTTTGTCTGCCTTGCCCGCCGCCATTTTCCGATCATCTTGTGGCGCAGGTCAGAATTCTCGATTCGGAAAATGGCCGATTCGGACCATCCGGTTCGGATCGTAAAATGGCCGATTCGGACCATCCGGTCCGAATCGGCGACTCCCCAAAGTGTAATGGCCAATGGGTCCGGGGAGGGCGGGCAAGGAGTCCCATTGTATTGTAATTTTGTGTAAAGTTAATAAATGCCTGAGCTGTGCATAATAAAGCCAGATTTAGCAGTGCATCCAGCCTCGTCTGATGTGTTATCTCTCCGCCGTATTTTCTATTCTGAGAATCCCTCGAGGTCTCAGGGTGCGGTGTTCCAGACAATCCGAACCGAATCGAGCGCTCTGTGCCTGCATCGAGTATCAGGGCAGAGGCGCAGCGAGTGAGATTCGGTTCCCAGACGACCTGCCGGAGATCCGAACCGAAGGACGCGGCCGTGTACCGCGCTTCGGTATTGCGGTAAGATCCGAATTCTCCCAACCCGCGATCCGACCCTCCATCAACCCCGATCCGACCCTCCATCCAACTCCGATCCGACCCTCCATCCATCCCCGATCCGAAAAGGCCGCCACTCAGATACGAAGAGTCACCCGCCCCAGGATCGGAAACGTTTCCCGCATAAGAACCGAAACGTTTCCCCATAAGATCCGAACATTCTTCCGCGGCTGCCAGAGCCGATCTCCACCGACGTCCCACACCCGCAAGGTCAGTGAACCAGTTGCTCGGGACGCTGAGTGCCGTATGGCTCAGTGGTCGGACTGGTTCTAGGCAGGGGTCCCCTCCACCGCCCGCTAACCCTTCCTCAGGGTCACGCCAGGCCGCACGAGACGCCGAGTGCGCGTCACTCGGTAGTCGGGCCAGCGGTAAGCGACGGGGCCACGCAGATAGAGCACACCCGCAGGCGGAACAACATCCCATTCCGTCATACTGGTGGCAGCGGTGGGATAGCTCTCTGCAGGCCCTAGGGGGACCCTCATCATGACCGGGTATAGTGCCTACAAGCGGGACGTCCTGCGTGGCATGCTGGAGAACCGGGGCGGTGTCCCGGGCTCCAAGAGCCGGGAGACCATGATGGAGGAATTGAAGAGGATGGATCAGGAGGCGGCGTTCGCAGCGTTGCCTGCTGACGTAGCGCCGGCTACCGTCCCCGCAGAGCCCGAAGACAGCGACTTTTGCCGGAAGATGCGGGAGCGGATCTCCATGATGGGTCCGGCCCCATCGGAAGCGGAGCTGAGGAATCTGGGTCGGGAACTCGGCCAGGAAGAGGAGCGGGAGAGGGAGCGGGCGCACGAACTACGGCTGGCTGAAGTGCGAAGCCGGCGGAGTAGCCGTTCCCCGTCAGATCGTTACCCCGGGCGGAAAGTGCCGTTTCAGGCGTTCAAGGAGTTCCGGGAAGCCGAGGAGGAAATTGAAAGTTACCTCCAAGACTTTGAGCGCCTGTGCCGGGTGCATGACGTGCACCGTGCAGACTGGGTGAGGATCTTGGCGAGTAAGCTGACCGGTCGGGCCGCCGAGGCCTATCGCACGGTGCCGGACGAAGAGGCCACCAGTTACTCTCACACGTCAAGCAGGCGCTGCTGAGCAGATTTGCCGTGACCCCCGAAGCTAGCCGGATGAAGTTCCGGAATTCCCGCCGGCCCAGCGGCGCCACTCACGTGGAGTGGGCCCACCGGTTGCAGAGGGACTTGCGCACCTGGCTCTCGGGAAGCCAAGCGGAGACGGTGACAGAGATCACCCAACTGCTGCTGCTCGAGCAGTTTTTCGAGCACACCCCCTCCGCTATCCGGGAGTGGGTGCGCGACAAGAAACCCCATACAGTGCAACAAGCGGCCACCTGGGCCGACGAATATACGGACACCCGGAAGCTGTCGGGGGGAGAGCGGACCGTGGCCAGCCGCCCAGCTCTACCCGCCCCACCACCTCCACCACCCCCACCACCAGCGGTCCGGGCGCCGGTAGCACGGCCCCCAGCCGGCCCACCAACATGGCTAACGTCCGATGCTACGGGTGCAACCAGGAGGGGCACTACAAACAATATTGCCCCAACCGACCGGAGTTGACCCGGCCGGCCGGCAGGGCATCGCCGGCGGCCCATTGCTGCGACGCCGGAGCTCCGTGGCCGGAGGCCCCGGAGGAATGGGAGCAGTTGCATGAGGCCGACCCCGTGCAAGCCGCCGCAGACGACAACCGCCGTCACCACCGCCAGGCGGTGTGGATAAACGGGCGGGCCGCTGAGGGGCTGCGGGACTCCGGGGCTACCATTACCCTGGTCCGGCCTCACTTGGTTCCGCCGAGCGACCGCCTGCAAAGCACTGTTGCAGTACGGGTGGCGGGAGGAAAAGTGCTCCGGCTCGAGACGGCCCGGGTGCACCTGGACTGGGGGAACGGGGAGAAGGAGGTGAGGGTGGGGTTGTTGAGGCAACTGCCGGCTGAGGTGCTCCTGGGTAACGACCTGGGACAGCTCATTTCCGCTTACTCCACAGATGCAGCTACCCCGGTAACCACTAGGCAACAGAGCCGACGTCACGACAGGGGCGCTCCGAATGGGACCCAGGTGAGATCTCCACCAAAACCGTCCCGACCACCAAAACCCCCCAAACCTCCCCGACCCCCCGTCCCCCCAACCCTTACCGACCTCCCAGACCTGCCCGACACCCCAAACCCCCAGGATCTCCCCGGCCTCCCAGACCGCCAACACCTCTCATACCTCGACGGGACCCGACTCTTCCCCTCCCACCTGTCCCCCCTTCCCCGTGGAGTACCCCGGAGACGCTTCGCCACCAGACCCAGACCGACCCCATATTACAGGGCTACCGGGACCGAGCTGGTCAGGGCCTGGATGGCCAGGGAAAAGACAAGGTAGAGTGGGAGGACCAAGAAGAAGCAGGTCCCGCAGAAGCAGTTGGTGGTGCCTCAGGGCCCCAGGCAGGAGCTTCTGCGCTTGGCCCATGACATCCCCCTTTCAGGTCACTTAGGCCAGACGAAAACCCGGCACAGGTTGGCGCGCGCGTTTCTGGCCCCGCCTTAGCGAGGACACCCGCGACTATTGCCGCACCTGCCCAGTTTGCCAGAAAACTGGGAAGGCCGGGGATCACCCGAAGGCACCCTTGCGGCCCATGCCCATTATTCAGGAGCCCTTTAGCCGGGTGGCGGTTGACATCGTAGGGCCGTTGCCACGGCCCAGTGCCACCGGTAAGAGGTACATTCTTACCGTAGTGGATTATGCCACCCGGTACCCCGAGGCTGTGGCCTTGGCCAACATCCAGGCGGACACCGTAGCGGACGCGCTCCTCAGGGTGTTCACGAGGGTAGGGTTTCCCCGAGAAATCCTATCCGATCAGGGTACCCAATTTACCGCTGAGCTCACCCAACAGCTCTGGCGTCTCTGTGGTGTTAGGGCGCTACACAGCGCCCCGTATCACCCCCAGACAAATGGGCTGTGCGAGCGGTTCAATGGGACCCTGAAGCAGCTCATCCGGGCCTTTGTGCACGAGAACAGGGATTGGGAGAAGTATCTTCCCCACCTGCTGTTCGCCTACCGGGAGGTTCCTCAGGAATCCACCGGGTACTCCCCCTTTGAGCTGCTGTATGGGCGCCAGGTGCGAGGACCCCTGGATCTGGTTAGGGCTCAGTGGGAGGGGGCACCGGAGGAGGATGGGGTTCCTGTGGTGGAGTACGTCCTGAAGCTCCGGGAGCGCTTGGCGGAACTCGCGGGGTTCGTACAGGAGAACATGGAGACGGCCCAGGCTCAGCAGAAGGCGTGGTACGATCGCGCTGCGTGCAGTCGCTCGTTCTGCGTGGGGCAGAAGGTTCTGGTGTTAAAACCACAGCGGCAGAACAAGCTGCAGGCGGCCTGGCAAGGTCCCTACAAGGTGGTAACCCAGGTGGGGGATACCACCTATGTGGTTGTTAGCTGCGCAGACACCAGAATCCAGCGGACGTTCCACGTCAATATGCTGAAGGCCTTCCATGAGCGGCCGGAGACGGTGGACGCCATATGCGCGCCGGCTGCCGAGGAGATGGAACCGTTTCCGCTGGAAGAACTGCCGGGGGTAGCCAAGCAGCCTTCCGGGGTGGATCAGGTGCAGTTGGGGGAGGAGTTAGGACCCGAGAAACAGGCGCAGGCGCGGCAGCTGCTTTTCGCCTACCCGGGGTTTTCTCGGCTCTCCCGGGATATACGGACCAGGCTGTCCATCAGGTGGACACGCCCGGCCAGAGACCACTCCGGCAGCCCGCATACCGGCTCCCGGAAGCGGTCCGCGAGTCCATGCGGGCCGAGATCCGGGAGATGTTGGAGCTGGGGGTCATTGAGCCGTCGGCCAGCCCATGGGCGTCGCCCGTGGTCCTGGTGCCCAAGAAGGACGGTACCACCAGGTTCTGCGTCGACTATCGGCGGATAAACGATTGTACTATTACGGACGCTTATCCGATGCCCCGAGTCGACGAGTTGCTAGACCAGATCTCCGGGGGTCATTTTTTGACCACGGTGGATCTGTGCAAGGGGTATTGGCAGATTCCCCTTGCCGAGGAGGCGACCCCGAAGTCGGCCTTCATCACCCCCCGTTCGCTTGTACCAGTTTCGAGTCATGCCGTTCGGGATGAAGAACGCCCCTGCTACCTTCCAGCGGTTAATCGATCGCCTCCTCGATGGCCTCCAGGGATTCGCTTGCGCATACCTGGATGATATAGCCATCTATAGCCAGACCTGGGAGGAACATCTGGATCATGTAGGGACTGTCCTGGGCCGGATCAGGGACGCCAACCTGACCCTGAAGCCGGAGAAATGTAAGGTGGGGATGGCTGAAGTGCAGTATCTGGGCCACCGGGTGGGGTGCGGGATACAGCGGCCGGAGCCCGCTAAGATAGAGGCTATCCTGGACTGGCCCACTCCTGTGACTAAAACTCAGGTTCTCGCCTTCCTGGGCACCGCGGGGTACTATAGGAAATTTGTACCCCATTACAGTGACCTGGCCAACCCCTGACGGATCTGACAAAGAAGTCCCTGCCCCGCCAAGTCCTGTGGTCCCCGGAGTGCGAACAGGCCTTTCGGCAATTGAAAGCCGCCCTGACCCAAGCTCCCCTGCTGGCAGCTCCCAACTATAATAAACGTTTTGTTGTTCACACAGACGCGTCCATGTTCGGACTGGGAGCTGTCCTGAGTCAAGTGGGGGACGACGGGGGGGATCATCCGGTGGCGTTCATTAGCCGGAAGCTGTTGCCACGAGAGGTGGGGTATGCTGCAGTGGAGAAGGAGTGCCTGGCCTTGGTTTGGGCCCTACGGAAGCTCCAACCCTATGTCTACGGTCGGTCCTTCACCGTGATGACCGACCATAACCCCTTGGTATGGCTCAACCGGGTGGCGGGGGAGAACGGCCGCCTGTTGCGGTGGAGCCTGGCTCTTCAACCCTTCAACTTTACAATCCAATATCGGCCCGGGTCGCAGAACGGTAACGCAGATGGGTTATCGCGACAGTCGGCCCGGGAACCAGGGGATTGGGGAGCCCCGACTTCCTCGGTACGACCCGGTGGGGTCCAACCGAGTGCGTCGGACCTTGGGGAGGGGGAGGAGTGTCACGGAATGGCCCAGCACCCTCAGCCAGGGGCGGTGCACGGACATTAGTTTTGGCCAGGGACAGCCAGGTGCGGTGGCACGCACGGAGTTTGAACGTACTTTTTATTAGATGTGGTTATGTGTGGTGTGATACAGTGTTCCCCGTTGGTTATTGCGTAATGTATTTTCCCTTTGTCTGCCTTGCCCGCCGCCATTTTCCAATCATCTTGTGGCGCAGGTCAGAATTCTCGATTCGGAAAATGGCCGATTCGGACCATCCGGTTCGGATCGTAAAATGGCCGATTCGGACCATCCGGTCCGAATCGGCGACTCCCCAAAGTGTAATGGCCAATGGGTCCGGGGAGGGCGGGCAAGGAGTCCCATTGTATTGTAATTTTGTGTAAAGTTAATAAATGCCTGAGCTGTGCATAATAAAGCCAGATTTAGCAGTGCATCCAGCCTCGTCTGATGTGTTATCTCTCCGCCGTATTTTCTATTCTGAGAATCCCTCGAGGTCTCAGGGTGCGGTGTTCCAGACAATCCGAACCGAATCGAGCGCTCTGTGCCTGCATCGAGTATCAGGGCAGAGGCGCAGCGAGTGAGATTCGGTTCCCAGACGACCTGCCGGAGATCCGAACCGAAGGACGCGGCCGTGTACCGCGCTTCGGTATTGCGGTAAGATCCGAATACTCACCAACCCCGATCCGACCCTCCATCCAACTCCGATCCGACCCTCCATCCAACTCCGATCCGACCCTCCATCCATCCCCGATCCGAAAAGGCCGCCACTCCAGATACGAAGAGTCACCCGCCCCAGGATCGGAAACGTTTCCCGCATAAGAACCGAAACGTTTCCCCATAAGATCCGAACATTCTTCCGCGGCTGCCAGAGCCGATCTCCACCGACGACGTCCCACACCCGCAAGGTCAGTGAACCAGTTGCTCGGGACGCTGAGTGCCGTATGGCTCAGTGGTCGGACTGGTTCTAGGCAGGGGTCCCCTCCACCGCCCGCTAACCCTTCCTCAGGGTCACGCCAGGCCGCACGAGACGCCGAGTGCGCGTCACTCGGTAGTCGGGCCAGCGGTAAGCGACGGGGCCACGCAGATAGAGCACACCCGCAGGCGGAACAACATCCCATTCCGTCATAGGGTGTTATCCATCTGCGGGTGTGCTCCAATCCGACCCCCTCTTGATGGCGTCAGGCCGACTACCGAGTGTCACGCACTCGGCGTCTCGAGCGGCCTGAGATGACCCTGGCGTTTCTTGGCGAGATGGTGCTGCCGACTTAAGTTGACCCGTTCTGCGTAGTGGGGAGCTAGGAGGCCGCAGATTGTCTCCTGCACTGTGATTTTAGCGATGAAATGACGACACCAAACGGGACTGTATGCTTCAAGTCAAAAGCAGTTGAACTGACTTTTTACTCAAAGGGGACACTCATTTAAACATCTCACACACAAAGGAGACATGCCCAGGCTTGAATGGGAACTCAACTTGCATACAATGGCATGTTTGCCGCATCAGATTACACACACACACAGAGCTATTGTACACAGAAATTAGCATACAATTGAATTTCAACATGCACAACCGAAAGAGTCTGAAATAAAGAAAAAGGTCTTTGAAATGTCCCAGGCTGTTAGTTCTGGGGCTCGCTGGTCAGAGCCCCTATGTCCGTTCCATGACACCTGGAACCAACACAGTGGTTTACATCAGAAACTGGATACTAGATGAAACAATCCAGGAAAATAAACAGCAGCAACAGGATCAGGCTTGCAGAGATGTGCAGGAGATCAGGAAGGGGATCCTCTCAGTAGCAATGCAAGATGAACAATGCCAGATTGTAGAGGAAAGGGCGTGACCAGGCTTTAAACAATCACACAGGTATCCAGAACAAAAGTTAACCCTTGAGCAGATGCAGACAGTCTCCCAGACTAGTCCCAGCAGGCTCCAAGGGTTGGGGCATGACAGTGGGAGGGTCTGTGGAGCAAAAATGGGTTTCTTGTAGGAAGACCACTGAGGTGTGCATAGTCGCCAGGTCTCTGAGGAGTCGTTGTCTCTTCTCGGGTTTGTTAAGGCCTCTCACATTGTAGCTCACTATTCTGAGGTCACTCTGGATGAGGGCCATGCCGCGGCCCCCGAGTCCCGGTCTCGCCATCTGAGGAGGGTAGGTAAAATGTATAATACAAGTTTGAGCGGGAGAGTGTAAAAGAAGAGAAAGTGAGAAGAAAAAAAAAGAAGGGGGGAAAGGGGTTGTAAAGAGATGACAAGAGAAGGGGTAGGAAGTAGCCGGGCTAACCAGGGAGGGGGGGTAGGGTGGCGTTTATTGGGGAGGTAGAGCGGGCTAATTGGGGGGGTGGGCTCTCAGGATTGTAGGAGAGTGGCATCACATCCACACCGATAGGCGGGATAGGAAATGGGGGTACTGGTGCCTTTTTAGGAGAGGGTTGTGTCCCACCACCTCTGGGAACGAGGGGGGACTCAGTAGGGCTCTCCCAACTGTTCAATGGCACTCACCCCGAGGGGGCGTGTGGGGTACAAGCCTGACCCAAGTGTCAAAACTTATATATAAAATTCGTAAGCAGCAAACCGTGTTAAAATGAAAAGAAATCACAATCAATATATCAATGTAACACAACACAGAACAGAAACTCCAGTCCTCTCCGACAGAGGGTAAGAATAACATATGCAAAGGTAAGCGAAGTTTTGATGTAGTAACGTAACCCAGGAACATTTTTAAACCCGAACAGCATGTCAGCCTTACGCAGGTGCCATTCTGTTCTACTCTTTATTATAATAAAGGGCATTGCAGGGTAAAGCTTGAAGAGCGAGTAGACACTAGGCAGCATTCATGGTCCGCCGTCCGACCTCCCTCCGCCCGTCCCGCCCTCCATGTCGACCTCCACCGCTCCCACATGTCAGTCCAAGTCAAAAAATAGTCTATCTCGTCAAGCGCCCAAAGACGTTGGTAGGCCTGATATCCAGCCCTCCTCCCCGGTTTCCTGCCCATCCCAACATGAGGCCGAGACTAATGTCCAGCTCGGGCTGTGTGTTAATCGCATGGTGTTGGAAGCATTGGGGGGGGGGGAAGGGGGGAAGGGGGGTGGACGATACAAGGGTTGAAATCCCAATGGCAAAAATGCATGATATAAACGGATTGGGCGGTTGGTGGTGTCTGTCATTCGGTGGCCGGGGCAGGAGCAATCTCCTTGGGGGTGCTCTTGGTGATGTTACCGTCCACGGGGAACCTCTCCTATGGGTGACCCCTCCCATAGGTAGTTCTGAGGGGCACGTTGTAGCATCCATCCCCCACTTACCGGTGAAGGTCAACAAACGAGGCACGGGAATGCTTGAGGGCCAAGGACGCCCGGGGCATCTGAGAGTCTAGCCCGTTCATTGCAAGTCAAGGTCACCAGCAGTCGAGTGCGCATGACAGCGAGGAGCACCCTCCGCAGCGTTGTGAGGTCTGTGCCCGTTCTGCGGGTCCTCCAAGGCTATATGGAAAATTCCGTCTGGCAGGTGCCGTACTGCGGGAACGTTCGCAGGGGGGCACTTCCACATATCCTTCCCCTGTGTGCCAAAGCGGAGCCCCTGTCAACTAGGGGACCTGCGGAACACTTCCCGCGGTCGACCTCGCACGTGGTCAGATGTGGAAAGCACAGTCGAGCGGTCCTCCCGCCAGTAAGAGGCTAGTTGTGAGAGACCTGGGTGTCGGGGAC
Source organism: Leptobrachium leishanense (assembly GCA_009667805.1). Lineage (NCBI taxonomy): Eukaryota > Metazoa > Chordata > Amphibia > Anura > Megophryidae > Leptobrachium > Leptobrachium leishanense. The sequence goes on along the minus strand of RXON01001323.1, from coordinate 3,652 downwards.
ATTCAATATGGTCGAGGGCTTCATCCGGGCTCGAGTGTCAAATTCTCAGGCGGTTCGGTGGGGGCATCGGCGGCTGGTAGGCTTCCATGGCGCTCGTCGACCAGTCTGCGAGTCCATCGGTGTCCTAGGGGTTCACATATCGGCTCCCGGGAGGTCGCGTTCCGCAGCGGCGCGATCTTTCCCCGCTCCACGGTGGCGTAGGGGGCGCTGAGGCTGGGCCGGTCTCCCTGGGCGCAATGATTCGGTCCGTTCCCAGTCCGGCACCTCCATCGGCGGCAGGTGAAGTGTGGCCACCAAATCCGGGACATCTCGGGGGCAGCATATGGAGTGCGTAGCTCCGTCAATGCAAACAGTAAGGGCCAGTGGAAATCCCCAGCGGTAGGGTATGTGCCGCTGGGTGAGCGCCTGGGTGATCGGTCGTAGGTGGCGGTGCGCCGCTAGTGTGAAAGGCGTGAGGTCGTGATATAATTCGAGCGACTGACCTTCAAAGTCCCACGTTCTGGCGTTGTGTGTGTGCTTCATGAGTTGTTCCTTGAGGCGGTAGGAGGCGAAGATACAGATCACATCTCGGGGCGGCTCTCCATCTTGCAGCCTGGGTCTAAGCGCCCGGTGCGCTCAGTGCAGTTCGATGGGCGAGGCGGGCGCGCGGCCTAGGACCTCATTAAAGAAGCGGCATAACAGTTCTTCCAATTGCTCGGGTGGGTTCATCTCCTTAAGGCCGCGAATGCGCAGGTTGTTCCGGCGGGCTCGGTTGTCCACATCGTCCACCAGGCTGCGGAGTTTGGAATAGGCCGCCGGGTGCGCTGGGGTCGCCGGGGGTTGCTCAGCCACAGCCTGTTCCAAGCGAGTCACGCGGCCCCGAGGTCGGAGACCTCTCCACGTATACCTCCTCTACATTGCGGCGCATGGAAGCATGCAGGTCCGTGAGCATGTCGGCGAGGTCCGTCTTCGTCGGCATCCCTGCCAGGATGGACTCCAGCCAGAGCTCAAGTCTGGCTATGGCCGCTGAGGTGTCGCATCCGCCATCTTAGGCGCCAGGGAGCACGCAGCTGGTCGAGCTGCGGGAAGCAGGTACTCGTCCAGGGGGCGCGTAGCGGCTCTGGGTGGTCGCACTGGGGTATGGGGGTCACTGGAGGCTTCTTGCCGCGTACCATGTTACGTCTGGCGTTGTATGAAATGATTATTGTCGGAGAGGAGGACGGGGATGGTTCAGTGTGCAGCCATTTTGGTCGGCAGTCCGGACACGCCCCCTGAGATTTCACTAATTTTCAAGTATGTCCTGGGTAGGAAAGGCCTAGGCCTTCACTTTCCAGGGGGCAGCAAAAAACCTCACCACTAAATGGGTTATTCACAGAGCACCGAAATGACGCCAACATTTTGGTGTTCTGTAGTTCCCTGCACTTCGGGGAATAAAATTTCCCCACCCTGCAGTGAATTCACTATTCACTGCAGGGTCCCCAAAGTGCAGGTAGTCGGCCGCTGAATACTGCCACCGCAAACCCGTGGCCTGCTGTTTTCAAAAGAACTACTGAACGAAAATGTCTGGAATTTACATATAAGATCCTGTGATTGATAATAAAAAGTTCTGTTATAGAAAAAAAGAAAAAACGCTATTAAAAAAAAGGGGGGGGGGAATTTTTGCCAAAAAAATATCAGAAAAATTACTAAAAAGGTACTAAAAAAAAAATCAATAAAGACTTTTTACTGCCGATTAAAATAATAAATGGTTTATTAGATATTGCATAAAAACGGGAATATTTTTAACATTGAAACCTAGGGGGTTTGCCTGAATAAATCTGCTGATTGAAACCACCGAACATCAGGCATTTCACTGCCATTTCTCTGCTGTTTGGTGTTCTCTGAATAGATTAACCATTACTTCTCTATGGGGATTTGCACTGCCTTCAATCAGCACCGTACTTGCTGGCAGTTCGCCAAACTTGTGTGTTGAGCATATCTCAGAGCAGTGTTGTACTTAGGGAGTGGGGGCGGGTCGCCCCAGGTACCAGTGATTATTGGGGTGTCATTAGGGGGTACTAGGAGTGCCACTGGCACTGTGTGTCAGCTTTGAGCTGTGTTCTCAAACAATGAGCAGCGGAGCAGGGCATTTGCATAAGGAATGAAATTGAATAGAATAAAAAGCCCCCTCTCCTCCCTCCATAGCTCCTCCCCTGCCCTGCAGCAGCTCTAGGAGAGGGGAGGGGGATGTGATTTGTGTGCAGAGAGAGAAGATGACTGTATAGGGCAGGTAAAGGGGGGTATCAGCAGAATATGAAGCCCTGTCTGCTTACTGCTGTTTAAGGTGGACCTTTCCTTAACCAGCACTGCAGTGATAGAAATTTGTCATTGAGCTGCCTGGCTCCTGGTGAGGCTGCGTGCGTGCAGGTCACGCGGTCCGGCCAGTCAGGTGGTACTGAGTCTTAGTACCACCTGACTGGCTGAACCACATGACACGCACGTACGCAGCTGCCCGCCCTTTCGTTAACACGGACTCTCACTCTATTCTGGACTAAACACCCTTCTGTGTGCTCATATTCACTCGGTTTGCTGGGAGTTTTATTGCAGTGGATTCTGATACGCTGACACACCAAACATTGCATTGCTGGGAGTTTTATTGCTGTGGATTCTGTGATACACACTGCATATTACTGTGAGTTTTATTGCCCTGGAGCTCTGGGATACACTCATACATACATATTTGGTCTTGTGTTAATATCTTGCATTTCACTATTTTGTATTTCTGTAACCACTCAATGTTCTCGAACCCAGGACATACTTGAAAACGAGAGAAATCTCAATGTATCCTTCCTGGTAAAATCCTTTATAAATAAATAAATAAATAAATAAATACACATTGCACATTACTGTGAGTTTTATTGCTGGGCAGTTCTGTGATATGCTCATAAACAGTGCACTTTTCTGTGGGTTTTATTGCTGTGCAGCTCTGATATGCTCATACACAGTGCCCATTTCTGTGGGTTTTATTGCTGTTCAGCTCTGTGATACGCTCATATGCAGTGCACGTTTCTGTGGATTTTATTGTTCAACCAATTAGAGCAGCTCTGATCCAGTATACTTGACATGTGTGGCTGTTCTTTGTAAAAATGCTTAAATTTAAACATTTCATAATTTTATTTATCTCAATAGATACATTTGAAATGGTATACAAAATATACACATAGGCACTTAGTATCCACTTTTAATATAAAGAGAGGAAAAGGCGGAGCTTAAATAGTAAGGTTGGGGATTAACCAGGAAGAGGTGTGCCCTTCACAGGAAGGGGTGCCTAAAATTTAAATTAAGGGGTGCACGAGTTTAGTCAGGCCTAGGGCAGCACAAAACCTAAATACACCACTGGCTCCACCGCAACATTAAAATCCCCTGCTGTTAGGAGCGGGATCTCTGGAGCTAACTGAATGAAGACCCCAATATGCAATATAAGCGTGGAGTGATAATGCAATATATATGTATTCCAATAGTGTAGTACACAAGGACAATCCAAAAGAGTGGTCTCAGGGCTAAACAGTTGTCAAAGGTCAGCGGCATAGGTTCTTGAATTAGGAGGAGAAAGCCAGGGGTATAAACAATAAATATGTAAGCAAGACTAAATAACAGGAACAGAACACTATGTCTGTTCAGTGTGAGTGCCAGG
>RXON01001322.1:0-102164 GCA_009667805.1 Leptobrachium leishanense | reverse complement strand
GCTCATGCAGACAGGTGGGGTCCATGTAAAGTGTGGGATTGATGCAGACAGGTGGGGAGCATGTAACGTGGGGTTCATGTAGACAGGGTGGGGTCCATGTAATGTGGGGCTCATGCAGACAGGTGGGGTCCATGTAAAGTGTGGGATTGATGCAGACAGGTGGGGAGCATGTAATGTGGGGTTCATGCAGACAGGGTTGGGTCCATGTAATGTGGGGCATGCAGACAGGGGGTCCATGTAACGTGGGGTTCATGCAGACATGGTTGGGTCCATGTAATGTGGGGTTCATGCAGACAGGTGGGGTCCATGTAACGTGGGGTTCATGCAGACATGGTTGGGTTCATGTAATGTGGGGTTCATGCAGACAGGTGGGGTCCATGTAATGCGGGGTTCATGCAGACAGGTGGGGTCCATGTAATGTGGGGTTCATGCAGACAGGTGGGGTTCATGTAATGTGGGGTTCATGCAGACAGGTGGGGTTCATGCAGACAGGGTTGGGTCCATGTAATGTGGGGTTCATGCAGACAGGTGGGGTTCTTGCAGACAGGTGGCGTCCATGTAATGTGTGGTTCATGCAGACAGGTGGGGTTCATGCAGACAGGTTGGTTCATGTAATGTGGGGTTCATGCAGACAGGTGGGGTTTATGCAGACATGGTCGGGTGCATTTAACAGGGGGTTCATACAGACAGGGTTGGGTCCAGGTAAAGTGGGGCTTATGCAGAGACAGGTGGATCTAAAATTTATTGGGGCTCCTTGCACCCCTTTCTCTGTGTAAGGAACAATCTCAGGAAATGATTTATATTTAAAGACACTGCTAATGAGGCTAATATGAGGCTCATTATTCCGTAACGATGCTCTGCTCGTGGTGCTGTGCTGGGCATGATGTGTGTACATGTAATATCCTCTCTGATACCCAGGGGGGCAGCACAGAAGAAAAGCCTGTTTTAGGGTGAAACGTTAGCACCGATTTTTCCCTGAATCCTCAGCGGAGTCGAACGAGGAGACGCAGAGAAACGTATTTTAATATAAGAAGAAAGAAAGCGTATCTGGGAACAAAATCACAGACACAGAGCACGGCGCGTATAGAAAAGACACAGATATATAGCTCCGTGTGAAAATCACAGGCACAGAGCACAGCGCGTATAGAAAAGACACAGACAAAAAGCTCCGTGTGAAAATCACAGGCACAGAGCACAGCGTGTATAGAAAAGACACAGATAAAAAGCCCCGTGTGAAAATCACAGACACAGAGCACAGCGCGTATAGAAAAGACACAGATATATAGCTCCGTGTGAAAATCACAGGCACAGAGCACAGCGCGTATAGAAAAGACACAGATATAAAGCTCCGTGTGAAAATCACAGGCACAGAGCACAGCGCGTATAGAAAAGACACAGATATATAGCTCCGTGTGAAAATCACAGGCACAGAGCACAGCGCGTATAGAAAAGACACAGATAAAAAGCTCCGTGTGAAAATCACAGACACAGAGCACAGCGTGTATAGAAAAGACACAGATATATAGCTCCGTGTGAAAATCACAGACACAGAGCACAGCGCGTATAGAAAAGACACAGATAAAAAGCTCTGTGTGAAAATCACAGGCACAGAGCACAGCGTGTATAGAAAAGACACAGATATATAGCTCCGTGTGAAAATCACAGGCACAGAGCACAGCGCGTATAGAAAAGACACAGATATAAAGCTCCGTGTGAAAATCACAGACACAGAGCACAGCGCGTATAGAAAAGACACAGATAAAAAGCTCCGTGTGAAAATCACAGGCACAGAGCACAGCGCGTATAGAAAAGACACAGATATATAGCTCCGTGTGAAAATCACAGGCACAGAGCACAGCGCGTATAGAAAAGACACAGATAAAAAGCTCCGTGTGAAAATCACAGACACAGAGCACAGCGTGTATAGAAAAGACACAGATATATAGCTCCGTGTGAAAATCACAGACACAGAGCACAGCGCGTATAGAAAAGACACAGATAAAAAGCTCTGTGTGAAAATCACAGGCACAGAGCACAGCGTGTATAGAAAAGACACATATATAGCTCCGTGTGAAAATCACAGGCACAGAGCACAGCGCGTATAGAAAAGACACAGATATAAAGCTCCGTGTGAAAATCACAGACACAGAGCACAGCGCGTATAGAAAAGACACAGATAAAAAGCTCCGTGTGAAAATCACAGGCACAGAGCACAGCATGTATAGAAAAGACACAGATAAAAAGCTCCGTGTGAAAATCACAGACACAGAGCACAGCGCGTATAGAAAAGACACAGATATATAGCTCCGTGTGAAAATCACAGGCACAGAGCACAGCGCGTATAGAAAAGACACAGATAAAAAGCTCCGTGTGAAAATCACAGACACAGAGCACAGCGCGTATAGAAAAGACACAGATAAAAAGCTCCGTGTGAAAATCACAAAATAATGATAAAACCTTCTCGGGATCCAGTAACCCAGATGTACCTTTATTAATTGCTGAATAATAAAAGGTAACTAGGACTTACGGCAAAATGAAAGGGATTTAATAGTAATATGTTTAAAAAGCATAAAGGGTAACACGGGATGTTTCACGATTATTCTCTTTAAACATATTACTATTAAATCCCTTTCATTTTGCCGTAAGTCCTAGTTACCTTTTATTATTCAGCAATTAATAAAGGTACATCTGGGTTACTGGATCCTGAGAAGGTTTTATCATTATTTTGTGATTTTCACACGGAGCTTTTTATCTGTGTCTTTTCTATACACGCTGTGCTCTGTGTCTGTGATTTTCACACAGAGCTATATATCTGTGTCTTTTCTATACGCGCTGTGCTCTGTGTCTGTGATTTTCACACGGAGCTTTATATCTGTGTCTTTTCTATACGCGCTGTGCTCTGTGTCTGTGATTTTCACACGGAGCTTTTTATCTGTGTCTTTTCTATACGCGCTGTGCTCTGTGTCTGTGATTTTCACACGGAGCTTTTTATCTGTGTCTTTTCTATACACGCTGTGCTCTGTGTCTGTGATTTTCACACGGAGCTATATATCTGTGTCTTTTCTATACACGCCGTGCTCTGTGTCTGTGATTTTCACACGGAGCTTTATATCTGTGTCTTTTCTATACGCGCCGTGCTCTGTGTCTGTGATTTTCACACGGAGCTTTTTATCTGTGTCTTTTCTATACGCGCTGTGCTCTATGTCTGTGATTTTCACACGGAGCTTTTTATCTGTGTCTTTTCTATACGCGCTGTGCTCTGTGTCTGTGATTTTCACACGGAGCTTTTTATCTGTGTCTTTTCTATACGCGCTGTGCTCTGTGTCTGTGATTTTCACACGGAGCTTTTTATCTGTGTCTTTCTATACGCGCTGTGCTCTGTGTCTGTGATTTTCACACGGAGCTTTTTATCTGTGTCTTTTCTATACGCGCTGTGCTCTGTGTCTGTGATTTTCACACGGAGCTTTTTATCTGTGTCTTTTCTATACGCGCTGTGCTCTGTGCCTGTGATTTTCACACGGAGCTTTTTATCTGTGTCTTTTCTATACGCGCTGTGCTCTGTGCCTGTGATTTTCACACGGAGCTATATATCTATGTCTTTTCTATACACGCTGTGCTCTGTGCCTGTGATTTTCACACGGAGCTTTTTATCTGTGTCTTTTCTATACGCGCTGTGCTCTGTGCCTGTGATTTTCACACGGAGCTATATATCTGTGTCTTTTCTATACACGCTGTGCTCTGTGCCTGTGATTTTCACACGGAGCTATATATCTGTGTCTTTTCTATACACGCTGTGCTCTGTGCCTGTGATTTTCACACGGAGCTTTTTATCTGTGTCTTTTCTATACGCGCCGTGCTCTGTGTCTGTGATTTTCACACGGAGCTATATATCTGTGTCTTTTCTATACACGCTGTGCTCTGTGCCTGTGATTTTCACACGGAGCTTTTTATCTGTGTCTTTTCTATACGCGCTGTGCTCTGTGCCTGTGATTTTCACACAGAGCTTTTTATCTGTGTCTTTTCTATACGCGCTGTGCTCTGTGCCTGTGATTTTCACACGGAGCTTTTTATCTGTGTCTTTTCTATACGCGCTGTGCTCTGTGCCTGTGATTTTCACACAGAGCTTTTTATCTGTGTCTTTTCTATACGCGCTGTGCTCTGTGCCTGTGATTTTCACACGGAGCTTTTTATCTGTGTCTTTTCTATACGCGCTGTGCTCTGTGCCTGTGATTTTCACACGGAGCTTTTTATCTGTGTCTTTTCTATACGCGCTGTGCTCTGTGCCTGTGATTTTCACACGGGGCTTTTTATCTTGTCTCTTTCTATACGCGCTGTGCTCTGTGCCTGTGATTTTCACACGGAGCTTTTTATCTGTGTCTTTTCTATACGCGCTGTGCTCTGTGCCTGTGATTTTCACACGGGGCTTTTTATCTGTGTCTTTTCTATACGCGCTGTGCTCTGTGCCTGTGATTTTCACACGGAGCTTTTTATCTGTGTCTTTTCTATACGCGCTGTGCTCTGTGCCTGTGATTTTCACACAGGAGCTTTTATTCTGTGTCTTTTCTATACGCGCTGTGCTCTGTGTCTGTGATTTTCACACGGAGCTTTTTATCTGTGTCTTTTCTATACGCGCTGTGCTCTGTGCCTGTGATTTTCACACGGAGCTTTTTATCTGTGTCTTTTCTATATGCGCTGTGCTCTGTGTCTGTGATTTTCACACGGGGCTTTTTATCTGTGTCTTTTCTATACGCGCTGTGCTCTGTGTCTGTGATTTTCACACAGAGCTATATATCTGTGTCTTTTCTATACATGCTGTGCTCTGTGTCTGTGATTTTCACACGGAGCTTTTTATCTGTGTCTTTTCTATACGCGCTGTGCTCTGTGTCTGTGATTTTCACACGGAGCTTTTTATCTGTGTCTTTTCTATACGCGCATGTCTGTGTGCTGTGATTTTCACACAGGAGCTTTTTATCTGTGTCTTTTCTATACGCGCTGTGCTCTGTGTCTGTGATTTTCACACGGAGCTTTTTATCTGTGTCTTTTCTATACGCGCTGTGCCCTGCTCTGTGTCTGTGATTTTCACACGGGGCTTTTTTTATCAGTGTCTTTTCTATACGCGCTGGTGCTCTGTGCCTGTGATTTTCACACGGAGCTTTTTATCTGTGTCTTTTCTATACGCGCTGGTGCTCTGTGCATGTGATTTTCACACGAGCTTTTTATCTGTGTCTTTTCTATACGCTGTGCTGTTCTGTGCCTGTGATTTTCACACGGGGCTTTTTATCAGTGTCTTTTTGTATACGCGCTGTGCTCTGTGTCTGTGATTTTCACACGGAGCTTTTTATCAGTGTCTTTTCTATACGCGCTGTGCTCTGTGTCTGGTGATTTTCACACGGAGCTTTTTATCTGTGTCTTTTCTATACGCAGCTGTGCTCTGTGCCTGTGATTTTCACACGGAGCTTTTTATCTGTGTCTTTCTATACGCGCTGTGCTCTGTGCCTGTGATTTTCACACGGAGCTAATATCTGTGTCTTTTTCTATACGCGCTGTGCTCTGTGTGCCTGTGATTTTCACACAGAGCTTTATATCTGTGTCTTTTCTATACGCGCTGTGCTCTATGTCTGTGATTTTCACAACGGAGATTTTTATCTGTGTCTTTTCTATACGCGCTGTGCTCTGTGTTGTGATTTTCACACAGGAGCTTTTTATCTGTGTCTTTTCTATACGCGCTGTGCTCTGTGGTCTGTGATTTTCACACAGGAGCTTTTATCTGTGTCTTCTATACACGCCGGTGCTCTGTGTCTGTGATTTTCACACGGAGCTTTATATCTGTGTCTTTTCTATACGCGCTGTGCTCTGTGCCTGTGGATTTTCACACGGGGCTTTTATATCAGTGTCTTTTCTATACGCGCTGTGCTCTGTGTCTGTTGATTTTCACACGGAGCTTTTTATCTGTGTCTTTTCTATACACGCTGTGCTCTGTGCCTGTGATTTTCACACGGAGCTTTTTATCTGTGTCTTTTCTATACGCTGTGCTCTGTGCTGTGATTTTCACACGGAGCTATATATCTGTGTCTTTTCTATACACGCTGTGCTCTGTGTCTGTGATTTTCACACGGAGCTTTTTATCTGTGTCTTTTCTATACACGCTGTGCTCTGTGCCTGTGATTTTCACACAGAGCTTTTTATCTGTGTCTTTTCTATACGCGCTGTGCTCTGTGTCTGTGATTTTCACACGGAGCTTTTTATCTGTGTCTTTTCTATATGCGCTGTGCTCTGTGTCTGTGATTTTCACACGGAGCTATTATCTGTGTCTTTTCTATACGCGCTGTGCTCTGTGTCTGTGATTTTCACACGGAGCTTTTTATCTGTGTCTTTTCTATACACGCTGTGCTCTGTGTCTGTGATTTTCACACAGAGCTTTTTATCTGTGTCTTCTATACGCGCTGTGCTCTGTGTCTGTGATTTTCACACGGAGCTATTATCTGTGTCTTTTCTATACGCGCTGTGCTCTGTGTCTGTGATTTTCACACGGAGCTTTTTATCTGTGTCTTTTCTATACGCGCTGTGCTCTGTGCCTGTGATTTTCACACGGAGCTTTTTATCTGTGTCTTTTCTATACACGCTGTGCTCTGTGTCTGTGATTTTCACACGGAGCTTTTTATCTGTGTCTTTTCTATACGCGCTGTGCTCTGTGGCCTGTGATTTTCACACGGAGCTTTTTATCTGTGTCTTTTCTATACATGCTGTGCTCTGTGTCTGTGATTTTCACACGGAGCTTTTTATCTGTGTCTTTTCTATACGCGCTGTGCTCTGTGTCTGTGATTTTCACACGGAGCTTTTTATCTGTGTCTTTTCTATACGCGCCATGCTCTGTGCCTGTGATTTTCACACGGAGCTTTATATCTGTGTCTTTTCTATACGCGCTGTGCTCTGTGTCTGTGATTTTCAACACGGAGCTTTTTATCTGTGTCTTTTCTATACGCGCCGTGCTCTGTGTCTGTGATTTTCAACACGGGGCTTTTTATCAGTGTCTTTTTCTATACGCGCTGGTGCTTCTGTGCCTGTGATTTTTCACACGGAGCTTTTTATCTGTGTCTTTTCTATACGCGCTGTGCTCTGTGCCTGTGATTTTCACACAGAGCTTTTTATCTGTGTCTTTTCTATACGCGCTGTGCTCTGTGCCTGTGATTTTCACACGGGGCTTTTTATCAGTGTCTTTTGTATACGCGCTGTGCTCTGTGTCTGTGATTTTCCACACGGAGCTTTTTATCAGTGTCTTTTTCTATACGCGCTGTGCTCTGTGTCTGTGATTTTCACACGGAGCTTTTTATCTGTGTCTTTTCTATACGCGCCGTGCTCTGTGCCTGTGATTTTCACACGGAGCTTTTTTATCTGTGTCTTTTCTATACGCGCCGTGCTCTGTGCCTGTGATTTTCACACGGGGCTATATATCTGTGTCTTTTCTATACGCGCTGTGCTCTGTGCCTGTGATTTTCACACAGAGCTTTTTATCTGTGTCTTTTCTATACGCGCTGTGCTCTATGTCTGTGATTTTCACACGGAGCTTTTTATCTGTGTCTTTTCTATACGCGCTGTGCTCTATGTCTGTGATTTTCACACGGAGCTTTTTATCTGTGTCTTTTCTATACGCGCTGTGCTCTGTGTCTGTGATTTTCACACAGGGCTTTTTATCTGTGTCTTTTCTATACACGCCGTGCTCTGTGTCTGTGATTTTCACACGGAGCTTTATATCTGTGTCTTTTCTATACGCGCTGTGCTCTGTGCCTGTGATTTTCACACGGGGCTTTTTATCAGTGTCTTTTCTATACGCGCTGTGCTCTGTGTCTGTGATTTTCACACGGGGCTTTTTATCTGTGTCTTTTCTATACGCGCTGTGCTCTGTGCCTGTGATTTTCACACGGAGCTATATATCTGTGTCTTTTCTATACGCGCTGTGCTCTGTGCCTGTGATTTTCACACGGAGCTTTTTATCTGTGTCTTTTCTATACGCGCTGTGCTCTATGTCTGTGATTTTCAACACGGAGCTTTTTATCTCTGTGTCTTTTCTATACGCGCTGTGCTCTGTGTCTGTGATTTTCACACGGGGCTTTTTATCTGTGTCTTTTCTATACACGCCGTGCTCTGTGTCTGTGATTTTCACACGGAGCTTTATATCTGTGTCTTTTTTATACGCGCTGTGCTCTGTGCCTGTGATTTTCACACTGAGCTTTTTTATCTGTGTCTTTTCTATACGCGCTGTGCTCTATGTCTGTGATTTTCACACGGAGCTTTTTATCTGTGTCTTTTCTATACGCGCTGTGCTCTGTTCTGTGATTTTCACACGGAGCTTTATATCTGTGTCTTTTCTATACGCGCTGTGCTCTGTGCCTGTGATTTTCACACGGGGCTTTTTATCAGTGTCTTTTTCTATACGCGCTGTGCTCTGTGTCTGTGATTTTTCACACGGGGCTTTTTATCTGTGTCTTTTCTATACGCGCTGTGCTCTGTGGCCTGTGATTTTCACACGGAGCTATTATCTGTGTCTTTTCTATACGCGCTGTGCTCTGTGCCTGTGATTTTCACACGGAGCTTTTTATCTGTGTCTTTTCTATACGCGCTGTGCTCTGTGCCTGTGATTTTCACACGGAGCTATATATCTGTGTCTTTTCTATACGCGCTGTGCTCTGTGTCTGTGATTTTCACACGGGGCTTTTTATCTGTGTCTTTTCTATACGCGCTGTGCTCTGTGCCTGTGATTTTCAACACGGAGCTATATATCTGTGTCTTTTCTATACGCGCTGTGCTCTGTGCTGTGATTTTTCACACAGAGCTTTTTATCTGTGTCTTTTCTATACGCGCTGTGCTCTATGTCTGTGATTTTCACACGGAGCTTTTTATCTGTGTCTTTTCTATACGCGCTGTGCTCTGTGCCTGTGATTTTCACACGGAGCTTTTTATCTGTGTCTTTTCTATACACGCTGTGCTCTGTGCCTGTGATTTTCACACGGAGCTTTTTATCTGTGTCTTTTCTATACACGCTGTGCTCTGTGTCTGTGATTTTCACACGGGGCTTTTTATCTGTGTCTTTTCTATACGCGCTGTGCTCTGTGCCTGTGATTTTTCACACGGAGCTATATATCTGTGTCTTTTCTATACGCGCTGTGCTCTGTGCCTGTGATTTTCACACAGAGCTTTTTATCTGTGTCTTTTCTATACGCGCTGTGCTCTGTGTCTGTGATTTTCACACGGAGCTATATATCTGTGTCTTTTCTATACACGCTGTGCTCTGTGGCCTGTGATTTTCACACGGAGCTTTTTATCTGTGTCTTTTCTATACGCGCTGTGCTCTGTGCCTGTGATTTTCACACGGAGCTATATATCTGTGTCTTTTCTATACCGCTGTGCTCTGTGTCTGTGATTTTCACACGGGGCTTTTTATCTGTGTCTTTTCTATACGCGCTGTGCTCTGTGCCTGTGATTTTCACACGGAGCTATATATCTGTGTCTTTTCTATACGCGCTGTGCTCTGTGCCTGTGATTTTCACACGGAGCTTTTTATCTGTGTCTTTTCTATACGCGCTGTGCTCTGTGTCTGTGATTTTCACACGGAGCTATATATCTGTGTCTTTTCTATACGCGCTGTGCTCTGTGCCTGTGATTTTCACACGGAGATTTTTATCTGTGTCTTTTCTATACGCGCTGTGCTCTGTGTCTGTGATTTTCACACGGAGCTTTATATCTGTGTCTTTTCTATACGCGCTGTGCTCTGTGTCTGTGATTTTCACACGGAGCTATATATCTGTGTCTTTTCTATACGCGCTGTGCTCTGTGTCTGTGATTTTCACACGGGGCTTTTTATCTGTGTCTTTTCTATACGCGCTGTGCTCTGTGCCTGTGATTTTCACACGGAGCTAATATCTGTGTCTTTTCTATACGCGCTGTGCTCTGTGCCTGTGATTTTCACACGGAGCTTTTTATCTGTGTCTTTTCTATACGCGCTGTGCTCTGTTGCCTGTGATTTTCACACGGAGCTTTTTATCTGTGTCTTTTCTATACGCGCTGTGCTCTGTGCTGTGATTTTCACACGGAGCTTTTTATCTGTGTCTTTTCTATACGCGCTGTGCTCTGTGCCTGTGAATTTTCACACGGAGCTTTTTATCAGTGTCTTTTTCTATACACGCTGTGCTCTGTGCCTGTGATTTTCACACGGGGCTTTTTATCTGTGTCTTTTCTATATACGCGCTGTGCTCTGTGCTGTGATTTTCCACACGGAGCTTTTTATCTGTGTCTTTTCTATACACGCTGTGCTCTGTGTCTGTGATTTTCACACGGAGCTTTTTATCTGTGTCTTTTCTATACGCGCTGTGCTTCTGTGCCTGTGATTTTCACACGGAGCTATATATCTGTGTCTTTTCTATACGCGCTGTGCTCTGTGCCTGTGATTTTCACACGGAGCTATATATCTGTGTCTTTTCTATAACGCGCTGTGCTCTGTGTCTGTGATTTTCACACGGAGCTTTTTATCTGTGTCCTTTCTATACGCGCTGTGCTCTGTGTCTGTGATTTTCACACAGGGCTTTTTATCTGTGTCTTTTCTATATGCGCTGTGGCTCTGTGTCTGTGATTTTCACACGGGGCTATATATCTGTGTCTTTTCTATATGCGCTGTGCTCTGTGCCTGTGATTTTCACACGGAGCTATTATCTGTGTCTTTTCTATACGCGCTGTGCTCTGTGCCTGTGATTTTCACACGGAGCTATATATCTGTGTCTTTTCTATACGCGCTGTGCTCTGTGTCTGTGATTTTCACACGGAGCTTTTTATCTGTGTCTTTTCTATACGCGCTGTGCTCTGTGTCTGTGATTTTCACACGGGGCTTTTTATCTGTGTCTTTTCTATATGCGCTGTGCTCTGTGTCTGTGATTTTCACACGGGGCTATATATCTGTGTCTTTTCTATATGCGCTGTGCTCTGTGCCTGTGATTTTCACACGGAGCTATATATCTGTGTCTTTTCTATACACGCTGTGCTCTGTGCCTGTGATTTTCACACGGAGCTATATATCTGTGTCTTTTCTATACGCGCTGTGCTCTGTGCCTGTGATTTTCACACGGGGCTTTTTATCTGTGTCTTTTCTATACGCGCTGTGCTCTGTGCCTGTGAGTTTGTTTCCAGATACGCTTTCTATCTTCTTCTACTTATTGCCCGGTGTCAGCGCCGGAGGGGAAGGTGCTTTTTGGAGATGGCAGATACGTATTTTATATCTTTTATATTTGTTATGGGGTTGGTCATGTTTGAGTGTTTTTGCAGAGAAACGTATTTATCAGTGTATTTCCTGGAATTTTCCTGCAATCTGTTTAATACAGAACAATGTGTCTCTGTGACAGCCGGAGATTTTGGAGCCGGGAACATTCCACTATGATCTAAGCTGATATGTCTTGTCAATTTTCACAGGTGGCTCCTGGGTAAATTCATCGTCAGACGCCCCATTTACCCCACCTTCAGATGTACCACCAGTCAAAGACACCGCTACAGACGCCACCACGACCAACACAACTCCAGACCCTATCCTTATCACTTCTGACCATGATCCAACCACATCTGTTCTCATACTTTCCACTTCAGGTCCTGTCCCTCAAACCTTTAATACCTTACCTGCCGCTGAAGTCTCAGTGTCTGCTACCCAGGGTATCATGACAACCCCCGGCCCTCACCCCGACACCCCTGGTTCAGTATTGTCAACCGCTGACCATCTCCCTGCAACACATGGCTCCGAACTTGACACCCCTGTTCCCCTGCATGAAACCACTGGCCCAGCGTTGGCCACCCATAGTGCTGTCCCTGATAGCACCGACCATGTGCCTGTCACCTCTGCACCAGTGCAGGAAACCCAAGGCCCTGTCAATCCTACCCCTGGCCCTACATTTGCTAACTCAGGGCCTGTGCCTACCACTGCAAGACCTGTGCCAACAACCTTTGTTCCCATCCCTGATACCCTTGGCACTCTTCAAACCACCTCAGGTGCTGTGCCTGTCACTGATAGCCCCGCACCTAGTACACCTGCTGTCATGCCTGGCACCCCAGGCCCTGAGCCCAACACCACTGATGTCCTATTATCAACTTCTGGCCCAGTGCCTGCAACTGATGGTCCTGACTCGGATACCACAGGCCCCATATTTTCAACGACTGGCCCTCTCCCTGCGACAGATGGCCCTGAACCTGGCACCCCTGCTCCCCATCCTGAATCCACTGGTCTAGCGTTGGCCACCCCTAGTTCTGTCGCTGCTAGCACGGGCCCTGTGCCTGCCACCTCTGCACCAGTGGCGGTAACCCAAGGCACTGTTGATCCCACACCTGGCCCAACATTTGCTACCGCAGGTCCTGTGTCTACCACTGCAGGACCCGTGCCTACAAGCATTGTTCCCATCCCTGATACCCTTGGCCCTCTTCAAACCACCTTAGGTACTGAGCCTAACACCCCTGCTCCCCATTTTGAATCCACTGGCCCAGCGTTGGCCACCCCTAGTGCTGACGCTGCTAGCACTGGCCCTGTGCCTGCCACCTCTGCACCAGTGCCGTTAACCCAAGGACCTGTCAATCCCACACCTGGCCCTACATTTCCTGATGCAGGTCCTGTGTCTACCATTGCAAGACCCGTGCCTACAAGCCTTGTTCCTGTCCCTGATACCATTGGCCCTCTTCAATCCACCTTGGGTCCTGCGCCTGACACCGGTGGCACCGCACCAAGCACACCTGGCACCGTGCATGGCACCCCAGGCACATTGCCTGGCACCACTGTTGCCCTATTAGCAACTTCTGGCCCAGTGCCTGCAACTGATGGTCCTGACTCAGATACCACAGGCCCCATATTTTCAACCACTTTCCAACTCCCTGCCACAGACGGCCCTGAGCCTCACACCCCTGCTCCCCATCCTGAAATCACTGGCCCAGCATTGGCCACCTCTAGTGCTGTCCCAACTAGTACTGGCCCTGTGCCTGCCACCTCTGCACCGGTGCCGTTAACCCAAGGCCCAGTTAATCCCACACCTGGCCCAACATTTGCTACCGCAGGTCCTGTGTCTACCACTGCAGGACCCGTGCCTACAAGCATTGTTCCTATCTCTGATACCCATGGCCCTCTTCAAACCACCTTAGGTACTGAGCCTGACACTTCTGCTCCCCATCCTGAAAACACTGGCCCAGCGTTGGCCACCCCTAGTGCTGTCCCTGCTAGTACTGGCCCTGTGCCTGCCACCTCTGCACCAGTGCAGGTAACCCAAGGCCCTGTTAATCCCACACCTGGCCAAACATTTGCTACCGCAGGTCCTGTGTCTACCACTGCAGGACCTGTGCCTACAAGCATTGTAACCAACCCTGATACCCATGGCCCTCTTCAAACCACCTTGGGAACTGAGCCTAACACCCCTGCTCCCCATCCTGAATCCACTGGCCCAGCGTTGGCCACCACTAGTGCTGTCCCTGCTAGCACTGGCCCTGTGCCTGCCAACTCTGCACCAGTGCCGGTAACCCAAGGCCCTGTTAATCTCACACCTGGCCCAACATTTCCTACCGCAGGTCCTGTGTCTACCACTGCAGGACCTGTGCCTACAAGCATTGTAACCATCCCTGATACCCATGGCCCTCTTCAAACCACCTTGGGAACTGAGCCTAACACCCCTGCTCCCCATCCTGAATCCACTGGCCCAGCGTTGGCCACCCCTAGTGCTGTCCCTGCTAGCACTGGCCCTGTGCCTGCCAACTCTGCACCAGTGCCGGTAACCCAAGGCCCTGTTAATCTCACACCTGGCCCAACATTTCCTACCGCAGGTCCTGTGTCTACCATTGCAGAACCCATGCCTACAAGCCTTGTTCCTGTCCCTGATACCATTGGCACTCTTCAATCCACCTTGGGTCCTGCGCCTGACACCGATGGCACCGCACCTAGCACACCTGGCACCGTGCCTGGCACCCCAGGCACATTGCCTGGCACCACTGTTGCCCTATTAGAAACTTCTGGCCCAGTGCCTGCAACTGATGGTCCTGACTCAGATACCACAGGCCCCATATTTTCAACCACTGGCCATCTCCCTGCCACAAATGGCCCTGAGCCTCAGACCCCTGCTCCCCATCCTGAAACCACTGGCCCAGCATTGGCCACCCCTAGTGCTGTCCCAGCTAGTACTGGCCCTGTGCCTGCCACCTCTGCAACAGTGCAGGTAACCCAAGGCCCTGTCAATCCCACACCTGCCCCTACATTTCCTACTGCAGGTCCTGTGTCTACCATTGTGGGACCCGTGCCTACAAGCCCTGTTCCTGTCCCTGATACCATTGGCCCTCTTCAAACCACCTTAGGTACTGAGCCTAACACCCCTGCTCCCCATCCTGAATCCACTGGCCCAGCATTGGCCACCATTAGTGCGGTCCCTGCTAGCACTGGCCCTGTGCCTGCCACCTCTGCACCAGTGCCGTTAACCCAAGGACCTGTCAATCCCACACCTGGCCCTACATTTCCTACCGCAGGTCCTGTGTCTACCATTGTGGGACCCGTGCCTACAAGCCCTGTTCCTGTCCCTGATACCATTGGCCCTCTTCAAACCACCTTAGGTACTGAGCCTAACACCCCTGCTCCCCATCCTGAATCCACTGGCCCAGCATTGGCCACCATTAGTGCTGTCCCTGCTAGCACTGGCCCTGTGCCTGCCACCTCTGCACCAGTGCCGTTAACCCAAGGACCTGTCAATCCCACACCTGGCCCTACATTTCCTACCGCAGGTCCTGTGTCTACCATTGCAGGACCCGTGCCTACAAGCCTTGTTCCTGTCCCTGATACCATTGGCCCTCTTCAAACCACCTTAGGTACTGAGCCTGACACTTCTGCTCCCCATCCTGAAAACACTGGCCCAGCGTTGGCCACCCCTAGTGCTGTCCCTGCTAGTACTGGACCTGTGCCTGCCACCTCTGCACCAGTGCCGTTAACCCAAGGACCTGTCAATCCAACACCTGGCCCTATATTTCCTACCGCAGGTCCTGTGTCTACCACTGCAGGACCCGTGGCTACAAGCATTGTTCCTATCTCTGATACCCATGGCCCTCTTCAAACCACCTTAGGTACTGAGCCTGACACTTCTGCTCCCCATCCTGAAAACACTGGCCCAGCGTTGGCCACCCCTAGTGCTGTCCCTGCTAGTACTGGCCCTGTGCCTGCCACCTCTGCACCAGTGCAGGTAACCCAAGGCCCTGTTAATCCCACACCTGGCCAAACATTTGCTACCGCAGGTCCTGTTTATACCACTGCAGGACCCGTGCCTACAAGCATTGTAACCATCCCTAAAACCCATGGCCCTCTTCAAACCACCTTGGGTACTGAGCCTGACACCCCTGCTCCCCATCCTGAAACCACTGGCCCAGCATTGGCCACCCCTAGTTCTGTCGCTGCTAGCACTGGCCTTGTGCCTGCCACCTCTGCATCAGTGCCGGTGACCCAAGGCCCTGTCAATCTCACACCTGGCCCTACATTTGCTACCGCAGGTCCTGTGTCTACCACTGCAGGACCCGTGCCTACAAGCCTTGTTCCCATACCCGATACCTTTGGCCCTCTTCAAACCACCTTAGGTCCTGTGCCTGACACCGATGGACCCGCACCAACCACACCTGGCACCGTGCCTAGCTCCCCAGGACCTTTGCCTGACACCACTGGTGTCCTATTAGCAACTTCTGGCCCAGTGCCTGCCACTGATGGTCCTGACTCGGATACCACAGGCCCCATATTTTCAACCACTCGCCCTCTCCCTGCCACAGATGGCCCTGAGCCTGACACCCCTGCTCCCCATCCTGAAACCACTGGCCCAGCATTGTCCACCCCTAGTTCTGTCGCTGCTAGCACTGGCCCTGTGCCTGCCACCTCTGCATCAGTGCTGGTAACCCAAGGCCCTGTTAATCCCACCCCTGGCCCAACATTTGCTACCGCAGGTCCTGTGTCTACCACTGCAGGACCCGTGCCTACAAGCATTGTTCCCATCCCTGATACCCTTGGCCCTCTTCAAACCACCTTGGGTCCTGTGTCTGACACCAATGGACCCGCACCTAGCATACCTAGCGCATTGCCTGGCACCTCAGGACCTTTGCCTGACACCACTGGTGTCCTATTAGCAACTTCTGGCCCCGTGCCTGCCACTGAAAGTCCTGACTCGGATACCACAGGCCCCATATTTTCAACCACTAGCCCTCTCCCTGCCACAGATGGCCCTGAGCCTGACACCCCTGCTCCCCATCCTGAATCCACTGGCCCAGCATTGGCCACCCCTAGTTCTGTCGCTGCTAGCACTGGCCTTGTGCCTGCCACCTCTGCATCAGTGCCGGCAACCCAAGGCCCTGTTAATCCCACCCCAGGGTCAACATTTGCTACCGCAGGTCCTTTGTCTACCACTGCAGTACCTGTGCCTACAAGCCTTGTTCCCATCCCTGATACCCTTGACCCTCTTCAAACCACCTTGGGTCCTGTGTCTGACACCGATGGACCCGCACCTAGCATACCTAGCGCAGTGCCTGGCACCTCAGGACCTTTGCCTGACACCACTGGTGTCCTATTAGCAACTTCTGGCCCCGTGCCTGCCACTGATGGTCCTGACTCGGATACCACAGGCCCCATATTTTCAACCACTGGCCCTCTCCCTGCCACAGATGGCCCTGAGCCTGACACCCCTGCTCCCCATCCTGAAACCACTGGCCCAGCGTTGGCCACCCCTAGTGCTGTGCCTGCAAGCACTGGCCCTGTGCCTGCCACCTCTGCACCAGTGCCGGTAACCCAAGGCCCTGTTAATCCCACCCCTGGGTCAACATTTGCTACCGCAGGTCCTGTGTCTACCACTGCAGGACCCGTGCCTACAAGCCTTGTTCCCGTACCTGATACCTTTGGCCCTCTTCAAACCACCTTAGGTCCTGTGCCTGACACCGATGGACCCGCACCAACCACACCTGGCACCGTGCCTGGCTCCCCAGGCCCTTTGCCTGACACCACTGGTGTCCTATTAGCAACTTCTGGCCCAGTGCCTGCCACTGATGGTCCTGACTCGGATACCACAGGCCCCATATTTTCAACCACTGGCCCTCTCCCTGCCACAGATGGCCCTGAGCCTGACACCCCTGCTCCCCATCCTGAAACCACTGGCCCAGCGTTGGCCACCCCTAGTGCTGTCCCTGCTAGCACTGGCCTTGTGCCTGCCACCTCTGCACCAGTGCCGGTAACCCAAGGCCCTGTTAATCCCACCCCAGGGTCAACATTTACTACCGCAGGTCCTGTGTCTACCACTGCAGTACCTGTGCCTACAAGCCTTGTTCCCATCCCTGATACCCTTGGCCCTCTTCAAACCACCTTGGGTCCTGTGTCTGACACCGATGGACCCGCACCTAGCATACCTAGCGCAGTGCCTGGCACCTCAGGACCTTTGCCTGACACCACTGGTGTCCTATTAGCAACTTCTGGCCCCGTGCTTGCCACTGATGGTCCTGACTCGGATACCACAGGCCCCATATTTTCAACCACTGGCCCTCTCCCTGCCACAGATGGCCCTGAGCCTGACACCCCTGCTCCCCATCCTGAATCCACTGGCCCAGCATTGGCCACCCCTAGTTCTGTCGCTGCTAGCACTGGCCTTGTGCCTGCCACCTCTGCATCAGTGCCGGTGACCCAAGGCCCTGTCAATCTCACACCTGGCCCTGCATTTGCTACCGCAGGTCCTGTGTCTACCACTGCAGGACCCGTGCCTTCAAGCCTTGTTCCTATACCCGATACCTTTGGCCCTCTTCAAACCACCTTAGGTCCTGTGCCTGACACCGATGGACCTGCACCAACCACACCTGGCACCGTGCCTAGCTCACCAGGCCCTTTCCCTGACACCACTGGTGTCCTATTAGCAACTTCTGGTCCACTGCCTGCCACGGATGGTCCTGACTCGGATACCACAGTCCCCATATTTTCAACCACTGGCCCTCTCCCTGCCACAGATGGCCCTGAGCCTGACACCCCTGTTCCCAATCCTGAAACCACTGGCCCAGCGTTGGCCACCCCTAGTGCTGTGCCTGCTAGCACTGGCCCTGTCCCTGCCACCTCTGCACCAGTGCCAGTAACCCAAAGCCCTGTAGATTCCACCCCTGGCCCTACATTTGCTACCTTAGGCCATTTGTCTGCCACTGCAGGACCCGTGCCTACAAGCCTTGTTCCCATTCGTGATACCCTTGGCCCTCTACAAACCACCTTAGGTCCTGTGCCTGACACCGATGGCCCCGCACCTAGCACACCTGGCACCGTGCCTGGCAGCCAAGGCCCTGAGCCTGACACCACTGGTGACGTATTTGCAACTTCTGGCCCTGTTCCTGTCACCGATAGCACTGTGCCTGACAGTCCTGTTTCTCTGCCTGCCACCCCAGACCCAACTGGGCTTTCTTCAGGTAAGTTCTGGTATATGGTGTGACTGCATGGCTAATGTTGTTTGTTGATTGTCACTGCTTACAGGACGTGCTTTAATGTTCGCATATATATTACATATTGTCCAATCAGGGTATGATTTGGTTGACATGGTTACGCTCACATGTGCAGCTTCGGTCTAATTCGTTGACCTTTTTAATAGTTGTTTATTCTATTTCCTGTCTTTTGGTGATTTTATGTCTGTATTATTGTATAACGACAGGTATTGCATTAATTGTATAACGAGCCCCCGCAGTCAGCATTTAATGCAGTGTTCATGAACATCGTGACGATCAGACTCCCACTAGTGATCCCAGGTTACATTCCCTGTATCCCTGCTGAAGAGTGAGGAGCCCCTCTAAAAGGGAGAGGCAGGGAGAGTCATGAAGCTTCACCTCACCATGGGGGTTATTCAGAGAGATCCGAAATGTCGCCGAAATGTAACCGGACACTGAAATTCTGCAAACGCAGACATATCGGGGCCATTCGGCTATTCAGGAAGCAGGCAATTCGCCAAATTTTGGCGAATGCCCTGCACGTACGGTGCCTGTTCGGCGGCAGTGAAATACGGTGCCTGTTCGGCAGCAGTGAAAACCCCCATAGAGAATCAATGGTTAATCTATTCACATTGAACAGCAGAGAAATGTCAGTGAAATGCCCTGATGTTCAGTGGTTTCATTCGACAGGTTTAATCAGACGAATCCCATAGGTTTCAATGTTAAAAATATTCCCGTTTTATTCAATATCTAATAAACCGTTTATTATTTTAATCTGCATCAAAAAGTCTCTTTAATTAATTTTTTTAGGATCTTTTGGGCATTTTTCAGGATTTTTTCAGTAAAAAATGTTTTATGTTTTTTTTTAAATCTTTTTTTTTCATTTTTCTGTAACAGACCTTTTTATTATCATTCATTGGATCTTTATATGTAAATTCCAGACTTTTTCGTTCAGTAGTATTTTTGCAAACAGTGTTTCAGTTTTGAAACTCTCAAGTGTACTGTTTTTTGTTTTTTTTTCCACCCCATTCGTCTGAGGTGTTGTCTTTTTCCAGCAGCTGCTCTGCGCTGTGTTCGGCGGCTGCTTGTATTTTTCCGGTGCGTTCAGCTTTGTTTTTGCGGCGGGTTCTACGGGTTTTCGGTAAGGGTTCGTTGAGTATTCGATGAGTGTTCATCGGGTTTGCGGTGAGAGTTCGGTGTGCTTACGGTGAGTTTTCACTGCTCTACGGGCCCTGCGGTGCTTGCTGAATACACCGCAGGGTCGGCTAACTAGGAATCGCCGAATCGCCCCGTAATGTGGGGAACGAAAGGTCACTGAACGTGCGGTGGCTTTTCGGCGCCTCTCTGAATAACCCTGTATGTCCTTCTGGGGCCTGACATTCGGGGTAAAATATATGTAATCCGTCTCCATTAACGGAATGTGACGTTTTGCCATGAGACGATTAATTGGAATTTGGAGCTTGTTAGGAAAACAAGATTGATACTGAAAGTCTTAACTGGACTTGTGGATGGATCGACATGCAGTGGGAGGAGGTATGTGAGGAGCAGTGGGTGTGAAATATAAGCCTGACAGAGAAGAGAGGTATGTGAGGAGCATTGGGTGTGAAATATAAGCCTGACTGAGAAGGGAGATATAAGGCTGTGAAGGGTGAGGTATGTGTGGAGTGGCAGGTGTGATTTAAAAGCCTGGCTGAGGAAGGAGGTATGTGAGGAACGTCAGGTGTGAAATATAAGACTAGCAGTGAGAAGAGGTATGTGTGGAGCGGCGGGTGTGAAATATAAGCCTGGCAGAGGGGGGAGTAATGTGAGGAGCGGCGGTGAGAAATATAAGCCTGGCAGAGGGGGGAGTAATGTGAGGAGCGGCGGTGAGAAATATTAAGCCTGGCAGAGGGGGAGTTATAAGCCTGGCAGAGGGGGGGGAGTTATGTCAGGAGCGGTGGTGAGAAATATAAGCCTGGCAGAGGGGGGAGTTATGTCAGGAGCGGCGCGGTGAGAATATAAGCCTGGCAGAGGGGGGAGTAATGTGAGGAGCGGCGGGTGAGAAATATAAGCCTGGCAGAGGGGGGAGTTATGTGAGGGCGCGGCGGTGAGAAATATAAGCCTGGCAGAGGGGGGAGGAGTTATGTGAGGAGCGCGGCGGTGAGAAATATAAGCCTGGCAGAGGGGGGAGGAGTTATGTGTGAGTGAGAAATATAAAGGCGGAGGCGGCGGGTGATAAATATAAGCCTGGCAGAGGGGGGAGGAGTTATGTGATGAGCGGCGGGTGAGAAATATAAGCCTGGCAGAGGGGGGAGGAGTTATGTGATGAGCGGCGGGTGAGAAATATAAGCCTGGCAGAGGGGGGAGGAGTTATGTGAGGAGCGGCGGGTGTAAAATATAAGCCTGGCAGAGGGGGGGGAGTTATGTGTGGAGCGGCGGGTGAGAAATATAAGCCTGGCAGATGGGGGGGATGTATGCTGGGGCAAAGGCTTTTCGGGGTACAGGGGTTTAAAGTTTCTGCAGGGTTTCCATTAAAGTGAATGCTGTGCGGTCCTTGAATGGGATTGGTTGGAGAGCCATAGATTAGTTGCACCTGAGTCTGCTATAGCTTGCAGCGGAAACCAGTTCGCAATAGAGGAGCAAGCACCTTTCAAGCACTGCCCAGGTGGATCGAAGGTGGACAACCAGATCTGCCTTTCTTGTGGCGGCGAGGTCTGTGACAAGAACTGATTAATTACTTAAGGACCACTGACGTACATAGTAGGTCCTGGGGGAAATTCCCCTTGAGGATCAAGGATATACCTTGTATGTCATGGTCCTTTAACCCTCCTCCCTCTTTATACTCACCTCTCTGGCCTGGGTCCCACTACGGTCTGGCATGCTTGAAGTCTGCCCCCTTATTTATGGGGAAAGGCCGTTGTGATGATATCATTGCCGTGTGTGATGACGTCATCACCAGGCACCCCCGGCACCTGCAGTGAATAATGTGAAAGGGGAGGGTCTGCCTTTTCAGTGGTGCCTCTCTATAAACCCTTAGGTGCCGGGTCGCGATTCAAACCCGGAAGTGGCTGACATCTTGGATGTCAGCCAAGTCTCCGGGTCACCCCCCTCCCACTGACGTTGTCGTCGTATGTGCGATGACTTCTGTTGGTCAGTTAGCCCATAGCTGCCAATGGAGCTTCGGGGATCCTTTGGATCCCAGTATCTCCTGACCCGTGGCAGCTAGAGGGTCATGTTTGGTATCATTGGAAAGGCATGATCATGGCGAGTAAGTAGAACAAAAATAAATACTAACAAATTTTTGAAACACGGTGGGTTTCTTTAAAAATTATTTTTCTCTGTTTTTTTTTTAAATAAAATAGGAATTCAATTGATGTTTAAACATGATGAGCATAAAAGGGTCAAAATGAGCTCAGCGCACAAAGGTGAACTGGCTCCGCAGTTAAGGGGTTAAAAAGCAAAAACATGTTAAAAATGGGTATTTCTAGCCTCAGGACAAAATTTTGAAACTATTAAGGCTGGGGTCAGACCAGCGCACTTTTAACGCGCGTTCTGCCGCACTTAATCACGGCCGCACTAGCAGCAGATGACGGGCAATGACGGCCAATATACGAAGTACGGTCGCACAAAAGTCCGGCCGCGCAACGCAAGTGGAAAACTAACGCATTTTTTCGAGAATGCCGAACCGCTAGTACTGACGTACTGAGTGCGCAGCTGCGGCATAGCGGCGTGTTTGCGTGATTAGGAGATGTCAGACCCTGCTAATGTCCGGCCAACATAACGTCCAGACACAAAAAGAGTTTTATTGACGATCCGAAAGAAATCACGCACGAAAAATGCGCATCGTCTGACCGTTTTCGCGCATTCCGTGAAAAAATACGTCAATTCGTTCGGACGCACTTTTTTACGTTCGCGTGTAAAAATGCTTTCGTTTGACCCTAGCCTTAGCCGGGGTCTTTTTTTGGTGGTTGTAGATTTTGGGGATTAAGTTCCGATAAGTGTGTTGTTTCCATTTTTTTCATCATATTTCATAAAGTTTTTATAGTAAATTATACGATATGAGGAAAATAATGGTATCTTTAGAAAGTCCATTTAATGGCGGGAAAAATGGTATATAATATGTGTGGGTTCCATAAACGAATAAGAGGAAAATTAGAACTAAACACAAACAGCACAAAACCGAAAAAACAGCAGCGGGCACTTTCAGACAGACAATCGTAAAACTGCCCTGTCACTAAGGGGTTAAAGGTGTGGGCCAAGAGAAAGGAAAGTGTTTTGGTAAGATGTGAGAGAATGGGGTTGAGGGGGCAGGTGGTAGGGTGAGAGGCTCGTAATGGCACAGAGACCTCTTGTTTAGTCGCGGGAGAGAATGAGTTAAATGTGTGACGATAGACATGATGAATATCCTCTTGCATGAGTGTGACATTTGATGCTCCTGGCCCCACGGTGGTTGGCAGCATCTCTCTCGCTGAATGCTTGCCAGTGGCCAGATTATATTGCCGGCAATTGTGGTTGCCGAGGAATGACACGGCAGTTGGCGCAGCCTTATGAGGTGCGCCAATGGGAAGAGACCATAAAGTTAAAATGGCGGAATTCCTTTTGCAAAGGTGCCCTGTCATTGTTTCCAGTTGACAGATACAGTGCAGTCTCGCTCCTGTGTATATTTAACCCTGTGCACAGACCTTGGTCTACGTCCCTTGACTACTCTCTGACCTTTAACCCCTGTTGTATAATATTAACCCCATATACTGACCGTGGCTTCTACGTCTACCCTTTCTGGTTTATGAATGTGCTTTTTTGTTCTGTAAATCTGTTTTCTATGTGTTCACCTATTATTCAGCTATTTACCAGTTACTCGAAAGCCCAGCAGTTACCGTTTTGATGTGTTCTCTGTGTTGGGATCAGGGATTGATGACAGTGGGTGATATTAGACTTGTTGAGACTTCAGTTCTTATCTGTTCTATTATTGCCATGAAAAAGCTGGCAAGGTCACCGCCGGGTACTGGCACTGAGTGTCAATGAGCTCAGTAAAATATACTGCGGGTTTTCCTTCGGTAACGTTCAGCAGTGAGAGAATATCTTTGGAGATAAAGGGTTAGGTTTGCAAGTCAGGTCGTTTCATTCTACAGGTTTTTAACTGTACAAGCTTATTGTAACGGAGGGCTCCTCTTGGGCCATCGTGGTGGCTTGGAACATGGAGTGTAGCCCTTAAAGCAAGTGAGCTACTGACTGGACACTGGACAGATCAATAAAACAGACTTGTTTCTCCAAAATCACGGAGCACAAAAGCAGGACTGAATTGCCACTAAGCGCCGAAGGTTTCAAGACCGACAGATAACCCAGGACACGCTCAGAAACCCCAACAATGTAAGACAGTAGATGAATTATGCAGGCTGCAGGGCAGTCAACAAACTGACAGACTTGGCGAAACAGGACCTGAACTGAACTCCACTTCAGGATGATACAGGAACCAGACAGTGACACATGGAACAAGAGGGCCAGGAGAAAACTAAAGGAATCCCTATGCTGGGAATACTTCTAAGAAAAACCTCACAAAGAGTTAACAGATACATATAAATAAGAAGGGCAAGGGATAAACAACACAGACAAAACAACCTGCACTGAGGAGGTCCTTTTAATGGCCTCAGAGACTATACTAAACAAGGACAAACAAAATACATGAAACACATAAGAATGGTCAGGCAGGCAGAGGTTGGCAACAGATCAGCATACAGAGAAACCAGGAGTGAGCAGAAAAGGATCGTCAGGAAACACAGCTGAGGCCAAAACCAGAATACAATGAGACAGAAATGCTTTGCAGCAACACAGGGAACACGAACTAGACAGAACCACCATGAAACTCCACAAACCGTCAATGAGGCTCTGTGCTGCTGGGATATTTATAGGAAGTGGGTCTGTGTGATTGGGCCATGTGACCCCAGACCAGGAGATCACCTCAGAACCCCAGAACAGCCTCAAACAGCACGGCCAAACACACCACAGGGGAAAAACAGACATGAAGACCCTTCACCACCAGGGGGCGCAGCCAAAACCAGGCAAAATGGAACACTTATTGAGGGAGGAAGTTAAGAATAGATTGGAAGCAGCAGGTGATTTCTCTCTCCTGTCCTAATGAAGCTGAGAGCGATGAGAGCAATGAGAGCGATGAGGAGGATGTCATGGAACTGACGTAGCGCTCCCCACGTCAAACCCCAAGACTTTTATTTCCATGGCGAAAACCCCAAAAGACATAGACCGTTGCTTTGGGGAAGACCTTATGTTCATTTATATTGTGTGGTTTTAAATATGTTTTACATCGTTTGGTTTTAGTTTAATTTAGTTTTAGTGAAAAATGACATAGCTTTGGTTTTAAAATACTATATTCCTGTAGGTAAATGTGTCTTTGTATAAAACATTAAACAAGCTTTGCTGTTGTGTAAATTATGCGTCAGGGATTTTCCCCATTATCTAAGTACATGTTTAATTTAAGGGATCTCTGATAGAGTGTGTGTTTAATCTGATGTGCTGGAACAATAGATGTACAAATGTTATGTGGACTGAAGGCTAAGAGAATGTGAAGAATGTTGATTGTAAATAACTGCCATACCTCATTGTATGGATAGGCTCCTAATTAGTATGGGTATGCAAATTATGACTGTTGTACTGGAGCATAAATAGTGGCGTTGTTCATTAATGGATTCAGATCATCTGAGTGTTTGAAACATACAGCTCTGCCTGGTGGTGTCATTTCACGTCGGCTATATCTCACCACTACCCAGGAACGGGTCATTTTAACTCCGCAGCAGAACCTCGATTCGCCGCGCCGTTGCGCCACCTTGAATTGGTACCTCGGGATACCGCAACCACCCCGAATTGGGACCTCGACTCAGCGCCGTGCCTGCATCTTCAAGGAGACTCTACCGAACCGCGGTTCACCACGCAGACCGTCTCCAGCCTTTCAATGGTCAGTAGATCCGCTGCTCGGGACGCCGAGTGCCGTGCCACTCGGTAGTCGGGCGGATTTCCACCGTGGGTGCCCCATCTACTCTCCAGATCTCCACCGCCACGTGGTCTTCTACCCAAGCCGCTCGAGACGCCGGGTGCCGTGCCACTCGGTAGTCGGGCTTGGCAACACCAAAGAGGGGGTCAGATAGAGCAGGACCGCAGGCGGATGCTCCATTCCGTCACAGAGGACTGCTGCAGATCAAGAGAGTGGAGGTTCCTGCAAGCCTTATTAGTCTCATAAAGTATGGGTTCAGATGGAGGAGTGCAGCGAGAAATGAATTTGCAAGTTAAAAACTGATGATCAGAGAGAATGAGAGGTGAAATAGTGAGGTTAGAGACAGGGCACGAGTAGACTAGAGGAAGATGAGATCAAGAGTATTGACAGCTGTGTGCTTGGGGAGTTGGACCACGAAGTCCCCAATGACAAAGCTAAGCGTTATCAAAACCGTGACTCAAAGCAAAATCCTTTCATTCATAATATGGCATACGGACTTTCTCATTTTAAAATCCACATTGTGTCACATATTAAAACTTTCTCATATTTTCATAAATTTTAACTAAAAATATCACTTTTTTTCTCCAGAGCTTCTTTACCCCTACGGATCAGAGCTTGACACGTTCTGCCCAAGATCTGACGACGGTGCGTCACCACAAATCACACTTAATACCAGTGTGCCGCTGTTTGGCAATTCATACTCATATTTATATGTAAGTACTTTATCTTTGGCTTTTTCGGCCAGTGGGAATGATTACTTAATGATCCACATGATGTTTCCTGGCCATGGAAATTGAGCACATTTCACATTCTCTGTTTTCCTCCACTCACAGGTACATGTTAATGGATTGCTGTCATTCACCCAATCTTCTAACCAGTACACTCCCAGCCTCTCCTCCTTGCCTGCCGGTTATCCCTTCATAGCCCCTTTCTGGGCTGACGTGGACACTAGGTTGGAAGGAGACGTTTATTACCGTGAGAGCACAGACTCACAGCTCCTGGCCCGGGCAACGACAGATGTTAGATCCTGTTTTAATTATCGGAGTTTCACCGCCCAATGGCTGTTTGTGGCCACGTGGTCCCGAGTCACATATTATGGATCTCAGTCCAATAAGGTATTACTTACCTATACCAAGCAGCAGATATAATTGCAGCAGTGCATGGAGCTCTCCAGCCGGCGCCTTACCAGTCATTCCTCTTCATTCCAACAGGTCAACACATTCCAGGTGGTCCTGGTCACAGACAGGAGTAAGACGTTTGTTCTGTTTAACTACGGGAAAATCCAGTGGACGACGGGTACAGCCAGCAGAGGAGTGAATGGACTCGGAGGGATCCCGGCCGTGGTGAGTGTGAGAAGAAATATATGATGTGTCGGGATCCAGTTTCCCATTATTGTAGTCATTTGGCTTTACAGAATGTGCTTCAATGTGTTTTCATGCAAAGCCTACAATGGAGTTATTATTATTCTTCGTGAACATGTTACTATTCATGTAGGTCTTTCATGGAAGTATGGATCCATTAATCATGTCTTATGCTCTGTGTCGTCTCTTTGGTTTCCTGTAGGGAGGTGTATACAGTGGTGACCACACCTGTTTCTACACCATCCCAGGATCATTATCTCCAGAAATCCTCAATATTATCTCAACCACTAATGCCAATCTTCCTGGACGCTGGGCTATAAAAGTGGACGCACATGACCCGGAATTCACAATATTTGAAGGTAACATTACTAAGAAACATCATTTATATAACAAAACATTCAAACGTTTAACATTTCAAGATGTAGTTTGTCTTAAGATAAATCATTTATAGCACTGGCAGCACTTTGCAGGATTTATGACACAACACAAAATAAAATGCTATTTTCTCTTGGAGAATGTCAGGATTTCTGGACATTTTCTGAAATCTGCCCTGTGAGAAGGCACTCTGCACATGCTCAGTCTGAACGCATGACATAGTTCTGTAGATAGTCATGTACTCTGTTTATGGAACGATTAAGCACAGTCGTCCTGTCAAGAATCACAGTAATCTCAGCCTCTGATTGGCTCAAAAGAGCCAAATCGTAATAACGTGTGTGAGCTTCTGCTGATATGCAGGAGCGATGTGACCCAAACGTTTGACATAAGTTAAGTGATCTAAACGGACAGAGCAGATTTGAAGGTAAATCACTTTATTGCAGCATCATTCCATGATCATATTTCGCAGAGTAAATACCTGAAGGTCTCTTTTATTTTACATAGAAAGTTCCGGTTCGATGCGCCCATGGAATTCATAAAGTGTAGAAATATAGACAAAGAGAGATTACTATTAATAGAAAGTCCCACTAGTTGGTGGAACTTTTGGAACATTTCAGATATTTGTGGAGGGCATATGACCGGCTCAAGAGGAAAATATAGAATAACTGATTTCTAAAAGAACTGAGATCCAGCAATGTGTCTAGAAATGATAAAGATACCTGTCAGGGATTCGGTACCAGGATGGATACCTGTGTGAAGCAGGCTATCACAAAGAAGTATTGCTTGTAGCTCGATCAACATCCTGCATCAGAACGATGTCCCACTGCCAGTGGTTCTGCTGGGTCTGCAGTGAGCTCTTTGGGCTCCTTCACCAACGGAAAGCTGTCCTCCCCTCTCCTGTGCTTTGTAACAGCAGCTTGAGGACAAATGCTAAAGTTGCTCTACCCAGATGTCAGCACTTCTGCTGGGCTTGTGATGAGCTCCTCAGACTCCTCTGCCAATGTGGAAAGCAGAGAAAAGTATTTATCAGTGTGTTTGCTGTGATTTTCCTGCAATCTGTTTAATACATAACAATGTGTCTCTGTGACAGACGGAGATGTTGGAGCCTGGAACATTCCACTATGATCTAAGCTGATATGTCTTGTCAAATTTCACAGGTGGCTCCTGGGTAAATTCATCATCAGACACCCCATTTCCTCCACCTCAAGATGTACCACCAGTCAAAGAGCTTCCATACACCACGACTACCACCATCACCACAGAGTTACCAAGCCCCACAACTACCACCACCACCACGGAGTTACCAAGCCCCACGACTACCACCACCACCACGGAGTTACCAAGCCCCACGACTCTACCTCCATTTACAAATGGTGAGACTTTTTCCCGAATTACCAATATTGAGAATGTGGCGGTATCTGCTGAACCCTTTATTATACCATAAACAGTCCCCCGGGTAAATAGGTGATATTTATTATACTGTGTATATGTAAGAGGGAGACCCGTCACATGGATGGAGTAATTGAGCTTTAGAATCTACGCTTTTCTTCCAATCTGAAGTTGGAGAATAAATCCAGTTTTGGCAAATGATTGCATTCTGTTTATTCACAGCCAGAAACAAGGAACCATTACGTACAGATTACTATATATTGGAAACAACACAGTATATACACACGTTAACCCGACTCTCTGCCATTAATTGATCAGGGAACAAAACAACACAGACATCAGGGGATGGGACACAGAAAACACAAACACCCTGTACCTACAATTGTAATTACACAGTGACTTTAACATAGGAGAGGGCTGGGGAGCAATGAAGCCCATCAGGCCAACACCTTCCAAAATTATCTAAAGGTCCATATACCCCAAGTCTTAAGTGACTACAATCATCCTGAAAATGACATATAATTGGACAATGTAGTGAAGCCTCGCTGACACGGCATCGCACGGACTAAACCAAATGCCATTTACACAGGGAGCGATATCATAACCACGACTCAAAGCAAAATCCTTTCATTCATAATATGGCATACGGACTTTCTCATTTTAAAATCCACATTGTGTCACATATTAAAACTTTCTCATATTTTCATAAATTTTAACTAAAAATATCACCTTTTTTTCTCCAGAGCTTCTTTACCCCTACGGATCAGAGCTTGACACGTCCTGCCCAAGATCTGACGACGGTGCGTCACCACAAATCACACTTAGTACCAGTGTGCCGCTGTTTGGCAATTCATACTCAGATTTATATGTAAGTACTTTATCTTTGGCTTTTTCGGCCAGTGGGAATGATTACTTAATGATCCACATGATGTTTCCTGGCCATGGAAATTGAGCACATTTCACATTCTCTGTTTTCCTCCACTCACAGGTACATGTTAATGGATTGCTGTCATTCACCCAATCTTCTAACCAGTACACTCCCAGCCTCTCCTCCTTGCCTGCCGGTTATCCCTTCATAGCCCCTTTCTGGGCTGACGTGGACACTAGGTTGGAAGGAGACGTTTATTACCGCGAGAGCACAGACTCACAGCTCCTGGCCCGGGCAACGACAGATGTTAGATCCTGTTTCAATTATCGGGGTTTCACCGCCCAATGGCTGTTTGTGGCCACGTGGTCCCGAGTCACATATTATGGATCTCAGTCCAATAAGGTATTACTTACCTATACCAAGCAGCAGATATAATTGCAGCAGTGCATGGAGCTCTCCAGCCGGCGCCTTACCAGTCATTCCTCTTCATTCCAACAGGTCAACACATTCCAGGTGGTCCTGGTCACAGACAGGAGTAAGACGTTTGTTCTGTTTAACTACGGGAAAATCCAGTGGACGACGGGTACAGCCAGCAGAGGAGTGAATGGACTCGGAGGAATCCCAGCCGTGGTGAGTGTGAGAAGAAATATATGATGTGTCGGGATCCAGTTTCCCATTATTGTAGTCATTTGGCTTTACAGAATGTGCTTCAATGTGTTTTCATGCAAAGCCTACAATGGAGTTATTATTATTCTTCGTGAACATGTTACTATTCATGTAGGTCTTTCATGGAAGTATGGATCCATTAATCATGTCTTATGCTCTGTGTCGTCTCTTTGGTTTCCTGTAGGGAGGTGTATACAGTGGTGACCACACCTGTTTCTACACCATCCCAGGATCATTATCTCCAGAAATCCTCAATATTAACTCAACCACTAATGCCAATCTTCCTGGACGCTGGGCTATAAAAGTGGACGCACATGACCCGGAATTCACCATATTTGCAGGTAACATTACTAAGAAATATCATTTATATAACAAAACATTCAAACGTTTAACATTTCAAGATGTCGTTTGTCTTAAGATAAATCATTTATAGCACTGGCAGCACTTTGCAGGATTTATGACACAACACAAAATAAAATGCTATTTTCTCTTGGAGAATGTCAGGATTTCTGGACATTTTCTGAAATCTGCCCTGTGAGAAGGCACTCTGCACATGCTCAGTCTGAACGCATGACATATTTCTGAAGATAGTCATGTACTCTGTTTATGGAACGATTAAGCACAGTCGTCCTGTCAAGAATCACAGTAATCTCAGCCTCTGATTGGCTCAAAAGAGCCAAATCGTAATAACGTGTGTGAGCTTCTGCTGATATGCAGGAGCGATGTGACCCAAACGTTTGACATAAGTTAAGTGATCTAAACGGACAGAGCAGATTTGAAGGTAAATCACTTTATTGCAGCATCATTCCATGATCATATTTCGCAGAGTAAATACATGAAGGTCTCTTTTATTTTACATAGAAAGTTCTGGTTGAATGCGCCCATGGAATTCATAAAATTTAGAAATATAGTGTAGCGCTGTGTTTAAAAAAGACTGTTCTACTGCATTTACTTTCAATGGCCACCAGAGGGAGACAGAGACCATGCTAAGATTATGCTGGACAAATTATGCTGCTGTTTGTTTCCAAAACCCACAGGGCCCCAACTTGACTAGTCGAAGATACCTCATAAGCAATTCACTGGCCAGTTGAATATTGTACCCGGGTACCACAACACACACCCACACGTACATTCTGGGACATAACCTGTGCGGGACTCACTCCCCAAACACAAAAGGGGGTTAAAGATTTATTTTTCCTTTTCTTTTCCGCTGCGCGTTTCTCGAATTACGAAGCATTGTATTTCTTTTCTGCTGCGCGTTTCTCGAATTACGAAGCATCGTATTTCTTTTCCGCTGCGCGTTTTCCGCATTACGAAGTACTGTAAATATATATACGAACACCGTGTTATTCATTATATGCCATTTGTTCTAGTAAACTATATAATTTATAAAATCCACAACGGTGCTGGAGTATATTTATTCCCTAGTGCGGGGAGACTAACCCGAGGTTCAATTTCAGCGGCTCCTCCGGGAGTGAGCGCTACACGTGGGGGCTCGTTTCCGGGATCCATTCTCTGGAAAAACCGCATCTAAAGGGTTAAATATGGATCCAGACACTGCTGCCGAATGGTGTGAGGAGCACAGTAGTCAGTTAGAATTGTGTATAGTCATGGATATTCCCGCAGACACTTGGGCTGAAGATCAGATTCGCCAGGCCGTGGCCGCGCTGACACCAGACCATCGGGGGTTAATCCTGGACATTAAAGAGAACCCAGATACCTCTCACACGTATGTTCTTTTTGAGTGGAGAAAGGGTGTTCCAGTATGTTTTCAAGGTGCGAGCGTGAAGCTGACCGATGAGGTGGAAGTGCAACTGATTCAGCCAAGTGTGCCACGTGGCGAATCCGCAAGTGTTCCTGCGCCCAGTCCGTTCGCCATGATCGGGCCTGAATTTATAGTGGCTATTGGAGATTTGCTGGCTAAGTGTCAGAGAACAAGCCCTCCGCACACTAATTTCGGTTATCGACGGTTGAGAAATTTTACAGGAAATGTACCAACTCCGGCGGGAGAGGAAACCTTCGAAGAATGGGTGGAACAGGCGATGCAGGCTCTGGATGAGTGGGACGTCCCTGAAGCCCAGAAAAAGCAAAGGATCACCGAGAGCTTAAAGGGACCTGCGTCAGAAGCTGTAAGGAACCTAAAATTGAGTAAGAAAGACTGCACTGCTTTAGATTATTTAAACGTTCTGGAGGAAGTCTTTGGGCGAACGGAAAAGGTGACAGAGCTCGTATATCAGTATGAACACACCTACCAGCGGAAAAGTGAGAGAATGACCGAATATATGAGGCGCCTAGATAAGATTCTGCACCAGATTCTCCTCAAGAAAGGGGCCGAACCGGCTGAAGTGGATAAGATCCGAATAAAACAGATTCTGAGGGGCTCTCAACCTCTAGATCCAGTGATGCTGCAGCTGAGAAGCCGAGAAGGTAATCAAGAACTGAAGTACCTGGAACTGATCCGAGCTGTCAGAGAGGAGGAGGCTTTACTGGAAGAAAAATCCTTCAGGCGAGGAGAAAGAGCTTACGCGCAACCTGTGAGGCATAACGACTGTTTGCAGCCTGAAAGCGACTCGTTGGATACCTACGGATCTGACGTGGACGAACAAGAGCATCTGATCGCTTTTAAATCCACAGAGAAGGCTGTCAAAGAATTAAACCTCTCTGCACAAGGCGAGTTGCACAAAACTGTTAAGGAGGTACAAGAAGCTCAAGCTGAATTGCAACAGGCGCACGTGGAACTGTGCCGAGTATTGTTGAAGGTGACAGAGATGCAGACAGAGATGCAGAAGTTCCTTACAGGCATGCAGACAACCGGAGTTGCTGTGACGTCTAGCCAGGGTCCTTCAACCGAATCACAGCAGGCGACTGCGTCTCCGCTTTCTAAGAAGAGATGTTTCAGTTGTGGAGAAATGGGCCACTTCCGCGCACAATGCAAAGGCCGAAAGCCTGAAGGGAATAGAGTTGAGGAGCTTTTGAAAGCCTTAGAAGGACTGTTATCTACCTCACCGGAGGGAAACGCCAGAGGGCACAAGTGAAGGAGCAACCTAGGTGCCCGAAGGTTGAAACCCACTCCAAAAATCAAGCCAGGACTAAGAGGGCGAGAGGGCCCAAAGTCCGGCCAACTGCTGAGCCTGCCAGGACTGAAAGAGTCACTCCCTTAGCATCCGGACCTACGTCATGGGGAAGCAATGCACACCCAAAACCTACACAGGCCAAGAAGAAGGCCAGGGTACAACAAACTGGGTCTAAGTGTCCTGGTGCCACCACCAAGTTTCCTGACCAGCTGATAGGTCCTTCTCCTATTGTGCCAATCCAAGTGGAGCGAGTTTACACTAAAGCCCTGTTGGATTCAGGGGCTCAATTGACATTGATCTACCGAGACTTCTACAAGAAACACTTGAAGCACATTCCTCTACAGAAATTGAAGGACCTGGAAATCTGGGGTATTGGAACGGAGAAACTCCCCTATGATGGGTATCTACAGGTGAAGTTGGAGATCGGATCCGAAGTCATCGGACAGTCCGGAGGTTGTGATGCATTGGCCATTGTGTGTCCTCGGCCTTCAGGGGCAAACAGGAGTTCCATGATAGTGGGGACGAATACTGATTTGGTGCGACGTCTCCTGACACCTATCATATTGGAAGAGGGTTCTACTCAAGGAGTACACCCAATGTTACGTCCAGTCTATCAGAGGATGGTCGAAGAACAGAAGGCACCTGCCGAAGTGGGGCGCCTGTGGAGATGAGAAGGAACAGAGAAGATTCTACAAGCAGGAGAAGTAGCGAGCTTCCGGGCTTCAGTCAAGTTCAACGGATCGCAACCGGGTCCCTATGTGGTACTGGAAACCGATTTTAATCATGGGAGTGAAGCCGGAGTCGAAGTAATTCCTGAAATAATCTCCACTAAAGCTTTGAAAAGAACGCGAGGAAGAGTCTCAGTCAGCGTAGCGTATGCAATGTGTCTGATTCTCCAGTAGTCCTTAAAGCACGAATGCCTATCGGGCAAGTAGCGTCTGCTACGCCTCTCTCTCCTACCGATTTAGGAGGGGGAGTGGATAAAGAGATTCCAGATGAAAGATTCTACCCCAAGGACGCTCCCATTTCACCTGAATGGAAGAAACGTCTTCAGTCTCAAGTTCTAGAGTGGAGAGAATTGTTCTCGAAAGATGAGTTCGACGTAGGCCTAGCTAAAAGTACTGAGCATCGCATTCGATTACAAGAAGACAAGCCGTTTCGTGAAAGGTCAAGACGAGTTCCGCTGGGAGACTTGGATGATCTGCGAGAACAGCTGAATGAACTGCAAAGAACCAAGGTGATCCAAGAGTCCAGGAGTCCATACGCATCTCCAATAGTGATGGTCCGGGAGAAGAATGGTTCTGTCCGCCTATGCATAGACTATCGCACGCTGAATCGGAGAACCATCCCAGACCAATATGCCACTCCTCGGATAGAAGATGCCTTACAGTGTTTGTCTGGAGCAAAATGGTTTAGTGTACTAGACCTGCGAAGTGGGTATCACCAGATACCAATGCATCCTGAAGACAAAGAGAAGACGGCGTTCATCTGTCCACCGGGGTTCTTTGAATTCAACAGAATGCCTCAAGGCCTTACGGGGGCTCCAGCCACGTTTCAACGGTTAATGGAGAAGACAGTCGGGGACATGAATCTGATCGAAGTATTAGTGTACCTGGATGACATAATTGTGTTCGGGAAGACTCTGGAAGAGCATGAGCAACGTTTGGAGAAGGTCTTGAAGAGGCTCCATGAAGAGGGATTGAAACTGTCTCTGGAGAAATGTCAATTTTGCCTACCGTCTGTTACGTATTTGGGACATGTGGTCTCAGCAGAAGGTGTTTCAACAGATCCTCGGAAGTTGGAGGCCGTAGCTTCTTGGCCTAGACCTCGAAACGTCACTGAACTTAGATCTTTCTTGGGGTTCTGTTCCTATTATCGAAGATTTGTAGGAGGATTCGCAAAAATAGCTCAACCACTGAACAAACTCCTACAGAAGGAAAGCACAGAAGAAGGCTGCAAGGTCTCTGACCGAAACCCGTCAGCTCCAGGACCAAGGAAAGCTCGAGAGTCCATACAGGGAGAGTGGACTAGTCAATGTGAAGGTGCTTTCTTGAAGCTGAAAGAGAGTCTAACTCGAGCTCCTGTCTTGGCCTATGCGGACCCTCACAAGCCGTATGAGTTACATGTGGATGCCAGCAGAGAAGGCCTAGGAGGAGTCCTGTATCAAGAGTATGGTAGATTGCTGAGGCCTGTAGCGTACGTGAGCCGGAGTCTTACGCCTTCAGAGAAGAACTACCCTACCCACAAGTTGGAGTTCCTAGCCTTAAAGTGGGCAGTGGTAGACAAGTTAAAGGACTATCTGTATGGAGCCGAGTTTGTGATAAAGACGGATAACAATCCTCTTACCTACATCCTTACTACTGCGAAACTGGACGCAAAGGGACATCGGTGGTTGGCCGCTCTGTCAGGGTTTCGGTTCAGCCTGAAGTATCGCCCTGGGGTGAATAATCGAGATGCTGATGCTTTGTCGAGAAGACCCTACGCCACAGAATGGACTCAGTTAACTCCAGATGGGGTCCAAGCTTTGTGTCAAGGAGCAGAGTGCCGGTTCAAGGGAGGGATTGAAGCGGAGGCCATAGGAGTCATGGCTGCGGCTATTCTGGAGTTCTACTGCAACCCTACGCAATTGAGGGATGAAAGTCTACCTACCTTTTCAAACCAGGACCTGAAAGCTGATCAGGCCAGAGACCCTTTAATTGCATTAACCATAAAGGCCCTAACTGCGAACCAGCATGAAATTCTACTGACAAATTCCCCAGACGGAGCCAGATTGGTCTACAAAGAGTGGGAACGGTTGAAGATGTTGGATGGAGTGGTCTACCGAAGGGGCCCCTCAACCAATGCTGAAGAGACCCAACAGTTATTCCTTCCCACTAAACATAGGGAGAGTGTGCTGCGATCGCTACATGATGAGCATGGACATTTGGGCACTGAAAGGACTATTTTACTGAGCGGGTGGTGGATACATGGAACAGTCTTCCAGTAGAAGTGGTAGAGGCCAAAACAGTAATTGAATTTAAGCAGGCATGGGATAGGCATAAGGCTATCCTAAACAAAAGATAAATCCAGGTCAAGTATCCATGTAATTGGGCAGACTAGATGGGCCGAAAGGTTCTTATCTGCCGACATTTTTCGATGTTTCTATGTTTCTATGTTTTAAGCTGGTACGAGACAGGTTCTATTGGCCTTGCATGAGAGCTGAAGTGGAAAGTTATTGCCATTCGTGTCTAAGGTGTATTCAGAGGAAGACCCTACCGACCCGAACCGCTCCAATGAGCCATCTGCAGAGTCAGGGACCCATGGATTTGGTGTGCATTGACTTCCTGTGCTTAGAGCCGGATGCTAGTGGGCAATGGAATATTTTAGTAGTGACTGATCACTTCACACGTTACGCCCAAGCCTTTTCCACGAAAGACCAACGCGCTCCGACAGTAGCAAAGGTTCTGATGGAGAAGTTCTTTGTTCACTACGGCCTACCAAGGAGAATACACTCTGATCAGGGTAGAGACTTTGAAAGCCGACTTGTTGGGCAATTGTTGGAACTGTTGGGAATCCAAAAGACTCGAACTACACCATATCACCCTCAAGGTGATGCTCAGCCTGAAAGGTTTAATCGCACGCTGCTAAATATGCTGGGGACATTGTCAAACACAGAGAAGCAGAGTTGGAGTCGTCACATAGCTACTCTGGTGCATGCATATAACAGTACGGAGAGTGACGCCACTGGATACTCACCGTACCGTCTTATGTTCGGAAGAGAAGCTCAACTGCCGGTTGATTTGGCGTTTGGGTTATCTCTAGACCAGACGTCGGTAGCTTCCCATAGAAATTACGTGGATAGACTTCAAAAGAATCTGGCCTCTGCGTTTGAACAGGCCTGTTTGACCTCAGGAAACAGGGAGCAAAGGAACAAAAGGAACTATAACTTGAAAGTTCGGATACAGGATCTACAACCCGGTGATAGGGTTTTGTTGAAGAACTTGGGTGCTGCTGCGAGGCAAAAGTTGGCGGATAGATGGAGTTCTCAAGTCTACATTGTCTGCAAGCAACTGCCGGGTCTGCCGGTGTATCAAATCCGGCCGGATGGAAAGGCTGGGCCTCTTAAGAACTGGCACCGGAATCATTTGTTACCTTTGAGAGAGGCTGTGAGGATACCAGTTGGGGACGAACTTTCTCTGCCAAATCCGCCTGCTCCACGTTTGCCTCCCGTTACTCGGTCTCAGCAGACCCGGGCTGTCGAAGAGAGCGAAAGGGACAGTGAGGAAGAGAGTTTTTGTCTGGACTGGATGCGCTCACCGGAGCCTGAAGAGGTTATCGCAGTTCCTGAACGGTGGGAAAGTAATTTGAGGCCTGAAGCTCCTGAATTTCAGTTAGAAGTTCCTGAGACTATTGTAATCCCTGTAGTTCCTGAAGTCGAATCTTATGACTACAGTTCTATGCCTTCACTGGAAGGATCATACTCCGAAGAGATGTCTGCTCCAGTGGTAGAAAGAAGAATGGAACCGGCGCCTATAGTACTTCCACCTGAAGAGGAACTGACTGAGCCAGAACCAAAACGCTCTGTTCAATCGCCCCAGCGACTCACCTACGACTCACCAGGACATAGCACTGAAGAGGCCGTCACCACAGTGCGAAGGTTGCCCGAAGTGTCTGCTATGTTAGCTGAGGTAGCCCAAAGCATGAGTCAATTTGAGGAAGTGTATATAACCCACTGTATGCTTGCTGCTGAGCCTGTATATGTTACCTAAACTGTGTTGAAATGTAATGCAACTGTTGTACCTCCTTGGAGAGACCCAAGAGTTCTAGGAGGGGGAGAGTGTAGCGCTGTGTTTAAAAAAGACTGTTCTACTGCATTTACTTGCAATGGCCACCAGAGGGAGACAGAGACCATGCTAAGATTATGCTGGACAAACACAGAAAACATTGGGACTACCTTTCCCGGCATGCTTTGGGTGCAGACACAGGAAGTGGGTGGGACACAGACACTTACATCCTGAGCCTCGTGGAGAGAGCTGGCAGAGCGCGCCAGGGAGTGA
This sequence comes from Leptobrachium leishanense, assembly GCA_009667805.1. Classification (NCBI taxonomy): domain Eukaryota; kingdom Metazoa; phylum Chordata; class Amphibia; order Anura; family Megophryidae; genus Leptobrachium; species Leptobrachium leishanense. The sequence goes on along the minus strand of RXON01001322.1, from coordinate 63,957 downwards.
GAGGAGCAAGACGCAGAGCAGCAGAATGAGACAGCGACTAGGCCGGAGTGCAGCTGGAGCCTGACAGAGCTAAAGACCGGGTTGTTCAGCCTTACCAGCGGAAGACCCAGTGATTCACAGAACTACCCGCGCTGATATTGAGGAAGCCGGAATACCCCGAGTGAGGAGTACCGCAGATCGATTGGACAGGGAGAGCAGGCGGTGAACTGGATATCTTGCGGCAGCCACAGAAAGCCAGACAGCGGATCCAGTAACCAGGAGAACCCCAGTCAACATCGAGCGGAGAGACGTCCTGGGTCGAGCGGAGCATCAAGTATCTGGCGGATGGGTGAGAGGCCTTCCAGGCCGTTGTGAAAATAAAGCACGCTGCTGTTTGTTTCCAAAACCCACAGGGCCCCAACTTGACTAGTCGAAGATACCTCATAAGCAATTCACTGGCCAGTTGAATATTGTACCCGGGTACCACAACACACACCCACACGTACATTCTGGGACATAACCTGTGCGGGACTCACTCCCCAAACACAAAGGGGGGTTAAAGATTTATTTTTCCTTTTCTTTTCCGCTGCGCGTCTCTCGAATTACGAAGCATTGTATTTATTTTCCGCTGCGCGTTTCTCGAATTACGAAGCATTATATTTCTTTTCCGCTGCGCGTTTTCCGCATTACGAAGTACTGTAAATATATATACGAACACCGTGTTATTCATTATATGCCATTTGTTCTAGTAAACTATATAATTTATAAAATCCACAACGGTGCTGGAGTATATTTATTCCCTAGTGCGGGGAGACTGACCCGAGGTTCAATTTCAGTGGCTCCTCCGGGAGTGAGCGCTACAATAGACAAAGAGAGATTACGATTAATAGAAAGTCCCACTAGTTGGTGGAACTTTTGGAACATTTCAGATATTTGTGGAGGGCATATGACCGGCTCAAGAGGAAAATATAGAATAACTGATTTCTAAAAGAACTGAGATCCAGCAATGTGTCTAGAAATGATAAAGATACCTGTCAGGGATTCGGTACCAGGATGGATACCTGTGTGAAGCAGGCTATCACAAAGAAGTATTGCTTGTAGCTCGATCAACATCCTGCATCAGAACGATATCCCACTGCCAGTGGTTCTGCTGGGTCTGCAGTGAGCTCTTTGGGCTCCTTCACCAACGGAAAGCTGTCCTCCCCTCTCCTGTGCTTTGTAACAGCAGCTTGAGGACAAATGCTAAAGTTGCTCTACCCAGATGTCAGCACTTCTGCTGGGCTTGTGATGAGCTCCTCAGACTCCTCTGCCAATATGGAAAGCAGAGAAAAGTATTTATCAGTGTGTTTGCTGTGATTTTCCTGCAATCTGTTTAATACATAACAATGTGTCTCTGTGACAGACGGAGATGTTGGAGCCGGGAACATTCCACTATGATCTAAGCTGATATGTCTTGTCAATTTTCACAGGTGGCTCCTGGGTAAATTCATCATCAGACACCCCATTTCCTCCACCTCAAGATGTACCACCAGTCAAAGAGCTTCCATACACCATGACTACCACCATCACCACGGAGTTACCAAGCCCCACAACTACCACCATCACCACGGAGTTACCAAGCCCCACGACTACCACCATCACCACGGAGTTACCAAGCCCCACGACTCTACCTCCATTTACCAATGGTGAGACTTTTTCCCGAATTACCAATATTGAGAATGTGCCGGTATCTGCTGAACCCTTTATTAAACCATAAACAGTCCCCCGGGTAAATAGGTGATATTTATTATACTGTGTATATGTAAGAGGGAGACCCGTCACATGGATGGAGTAATTGAACTTTAGAATCTACGCTTTTCTTCCAATCTGAAGTTGGAGAATAAATCCAGTTTTGGCAAATGAATGCATTCTGTTTATTCACAGCCAGAAACAAGGAACCATTACGTACAGATTACTATATATTGGAAACAACACAGTATATACACACGTTAACCCGACTCTCTGCCATTAATTGATCAGGGAACAAAACAACACAGACATCAGGGGATGGGACACAGAAAACACAAACACCCTGTACCTACAATTGTAATTACACAGTGACTTTAACATAGGAGAGGGCTGGGGAGCAATGAAGCCCATCAGGCCAACACCTTCCAAAATTATCTAAAGGTCCATATACCCCAAGTCTTAAGTGACTACAATCATCCTGAAAATGACATATAATTGGACAATGTAGCTGACACGGCATCGCACGGACTAAACCAAATGCCATTTACACAGGGAGCGATATCATAACCGTGACTCAAAGCAAAATCCTTTCATTCATAATATGGCATACGGACTTTCTCATTTTAAAATCCACATTGTGTCACATATTAAAACTTTCTCATATTTTCATAAATTTTAACAAAAAATATCACCTTTTTTTTCCAGAGCTTCTTTACCCCTACGGATCAGAGCTTGACACGTCCTGCCCAAGATCTGACGACGGTGCGTCACCACAAATCACACTTAGTACCAGTGTGCCGCTGTTTGGCAATTCATACTCAGATTTATATGTAAGTACTTTATCTTTGGCTTTTTCGGCCAGTGGGAATGATTACTTAATGATCCACATGATGTTTCCTGGCCATGGAAATTGAGCACATTTCACATTCTCTGTTTTCCTCCACTCACAGGTACATGTTAATGGATTGCTGTCATTCACCCAATCTTCTAACCAGTACACTCCCAGCCTCTCCTCCTTGCCTGCCGGTTATCCCTTCATAGCCCCTTTCTGGGCTGACGTGGACACTAGGTTGGAAGGAGACGTTTATTACCGTGAGAGCACAGACTCACAGCTCCTGGCCCGGGCAACGACAGATGTTAGATCCTGTTTCAATTATCGGGGTTTCACCGCCCAATGGCTGTTTGTGGCCACGTGGTCCCGAGTCACATATTATGGATCTCAGTCCAATAAGGTATTACTTACCTATACCAAGCAGCAGATATAATTGCAGCAGTGCATGGAGCTCTCCAGCCGGCGCCTTACCAGTCATTCCTCTTCATTCCAACAGGTCAACACATTCCAGGTGGTCCTGGTCACAGACAGGAGTAAGACGTTTGTTCTGTTTAACTACGGGAAAATCCAGTGGACGACGGGTACAGCCAGCAGAGGAGTGAATGGACTCGGAGGAATCCCGGCCGTGGTGAGTGTGAGAAGAAATATATGATGTGTCGGGATCCAGTTTCCCATTATTGTAGTCATTTGGCTTTACAGAATGTGCTTCAATGTGTTTTCATGCAAAGCCTACAATGGAGTTATTATTATTCTTCGTGAACATGTTACTATTCATGTAGGTCTTTCATGGAAGTATGGATCCATTAATCATGTCTTATGCTTGTGTCGTCTCTTTGGTTTCCTTTAGGGAGGTGTATACAGTGGTGACCACACCTGTTTCTACACCATCCCAGGATCATTATCTCCAGAAATCCTCAATATTAACTCAACCACTAATGCCAATCTTCCTGGACGCTGGGCTATAAAAGTGGACGCACATGACCCGGAATTCACGATTTTTGCAGGTAACATTACTAAGAAATATTTATTTATATAACAACACATTCAAAGGAATAACATTTCAAGATGTAGAGTTAAGATGAATCATATATAGCACTGGCAGCAGTTTATAGGATTTGTGACTCAATGATGAAATAAAATATGATTTTCTTTTGGAGAATGTCAGGATTTCTGGACGTTTTCAGAAATCTGTCCTGAAAGAAGGCACTCTGCACATGCTTAGTCTGACCCCCATACAGATTTCTGAAGTCACTCATTCATTTATGGGGTGATTAAGCACAGGTGTTCTGTGAATAAGCAGAGGGATCTCAGCCTCTCTATCAGGTTTATTCAAAGAAAGGTGAAACTCAGGAGAGTGACTGGAGAAGTTAAAATTCTAGGTCAAAATAGCCAAACCAGAGAAATTCTCCCATTGATCTCACTTTCAAAATCGTCTATGTGGTCCAAATTGTTCTCTTCTCCTGCCAATTCTCGTGGTTTTCTTCTTTTGCTGAATAACCCTGGTTTGGCTCAAAGGTACCAAATGATATGAATGTGTGTGCGGTGCTGGTGATGTGTAGGAGTGAGGTGACCCAAATGTGTGAAATGAGTTCAGTAACTGATCTAAATGAACAGAGTAGATTTGAGATAAATCGACGTTTTGCAGCATCATTCCAGAATTCACTATACTCTTTGACAGAGAATAAAAATTATAATAAAGACATGGAGGCTTTCTATTATACTTTTTACTTCTTTACTCCACCATCAGCAGAAAAAGTTAATAGCAAAATGGTTCAATAAACTACATTGAAACAATAAAAAAATCAACACATAACATATTCAATAAACAGTCAGGTAACATGTCCATAACCAAAAAGGTGCTTTCAGTAGGTATATAGGTGAGAGTAGTGCGTTCAAAACTCCTCTTTCTTTGATGCTATGATCTTGGAAGAACTTGAATCAGAATTTCAGCAGAGAATTTTCAACAGAACCATGAAGAAAACTTCTACCTTTCTCCTTAAATGGAACTCCTGCCCCTCTACCACCGACCTCTACACTATCTGCATCTCTCCCTCCCTCCTCTCGTCCCACATGATGGCCTCACATGAGCTCCTCTGTTTCCTCAGAACATGGTCTCCCTCTAACTCTCGTGCTGCCAATCACTCCCACTCCCACAAATCCCATTCCCACCTTCTCTTTCTCACCCTCCTGCTGTTACTCTATTCAGGTGACATATCCCCTAACCCTGGCCCCACAACACATCCAATACTTCCCTCTCATCCTATCTCCATCGCACATAAATCACCTCCCTGCAAGCCCAGCAACCTCATTCCCATAATCCCTCAGCGCCTGTCCTCTTTCTCCTGCGCCCTCTGGAACGCTCGCTCTGTGTGCATCAAACTCACATGACCTCTTCCTTTCAAATTCCTTCAACCTCCTAGCTTTAACTGAAACCTGGCTAACTCCCTCTGACATGGCCTCCGTTGCTGCTCTCTCACATGGCGGTCTACACTTGAGCCATACCCCCAGACCGGGTGAGAGAAATGGTGGCGGGGTCGGAATCCTGCTCTCTCCCACCTGCACCTACCAGCATCTCCCTCCATCCCATCCCTCTCCTTCTCCTCCTTCGAGACACACTGCATCCGCCTGTTCTCTCCTCTGGCTCTCAGGGTGGCAGTCATCTACCGCCCACCGGGACCAACCTCCCAGTTCTTTGACCACTTTGCTACCTGGCTTTCTCACTTCCTGTCTTCTAATCTTCCATGCCTAATTCTCGGGGACTTCAACATTCCCACTGACGATCCTTCCGCCCCTGCTGCCTCTAAACTTCTTTCACTCACGTCCTCCCTTGGACTCACACAATCCTCCCTCCTCCCTACCCACCGCGATGGTCACGCTATTGACCTTGTCTTTTCCAACCTCTGCTCCATTTCTGAGTTCAAATGTCGCCCTTTCCCCATCTCTGACCACCACCTTCTCTCTTTCAACCTATCTGGACTTCCTAAACACCCTGCTCCCCCACCCCGCACACACACTCGCAGAAATCTACATGCTGTGGACCCCCATCAATTCTCCAACCTACTTCACCACCTCTCTCATACCTCATCCTTCACCTGCCCTGATGCTGCCACTAATCACTACAACACTACTCTTATCTCTGCTCTAGACACTCTTGCTCCTCTTCGACTCTGTAAGGCCCCACACCGCCAGCTTCAGCCCTGGCACACCCTCCAGACTCGCTACCTGCAAAGATGCTCCCGCACTGCAGAGCGTGCCTGTAGGAAATCCCCCTCTGAAGCTGATTTTGTTCACTTCAAGTTTATTCTCCGGTCATACACCTCTGCCCTCCACTTGGCCAAACAATCCTTCTTCTCATCTCTTATATCTACGCTGTCCTCCAACCCTAAATGGCTCTGGTCCACCTTCAACACCCTCCTCTACCCACATGCACCTCCCCCCACAGCTGCCTTCAGCGCTCAAGACCTGGCAGACTACTTCCTCAGTAAAACTCTATCTATCAGAAGCAACATCCCAACACAAGATAGTTATCTGCCGCCTCCACTCCCAGAGGTCCCCTCTGCCACCCTCTGCCACTTCCTCCCAGCCACTGAGGAGGAAGTCAATTCCTTATTGTCCTCCTCACATCTCGCCACGTGCCCGCTCGACCCCATTCCCTCACATCTAATTCCTCCCCTCTCCTCCTCCCTCACCCCTGCTCTCACACACATCTTCAACCTATCTCTCTCCACTGGCTCCTTTCCATCCTCCTTCAAACACGCGCTAGTTACCCCTTTACTAAAGAAACCATCCCTAGATCCCAACTCTCCATCCAACTACCGCCCTGTATCCCTGCTTCCCTTCACATCAAAGCTCTTAGAAAAACTAGTCTTCAACCGCCTCTCCCTCTTCCTGTCCTCCAATTCCCTACTTGACCCCCTGCAATCTGGCTTCCGTCCCCTACACTCAACTGAAACTGCCCTCACCAAAGTCACCAACGACCTCCTAACTGCTAAAAAACACGGCCACTATTCTATTCTCATCCTGCTTGACCTCTCGGCTGCTTTTGACACTGTTGACCACCCCCTCCTTCTACAGACCCTCAACTCTCTGGGTCTTGGTGACACTGCACTTGCTTGGGTCGACTCCTATTTATCCAACAGGTCCTTCTGTGTGTCCTTTGCTGGTAACTCCTCCTCCTCATTGCCTCTATCTGTTGGTGTACCTCAAGGCTCTGTCCTTGGTCCTCTGCTCTTTTCCATCTACACCTCCTCCCTGGGCAAAATCATCAACAGCTTTGGCGTTAATTACCACCTCTATGCTGATGACACTCAGATCTACCTCTCTACCCCTGATCTCTCTCCCCCTGTCCTTTCAAAAGTCAGTGACTGTTTATCTGGCATCTCCTCCTGGATGGCCTCCCACCACCTAAAGATCAACATTTCAAAGACTGAACTCCTACTTATTCCTCCCTCCAATGCCTCCCCACCTCCTGACTTCTCTATCACGGTGGAGGGTATCACCATCTCCCCATCAAACCAAGTTCGCTGTCTTGGAGTTACACTTAACTCTGCTCTTTCCTTCATCCCCCACATCAAGTTTCTTTCCTCCTCCTGCCGATACCAACTGCGTAATATTTCCAGAATTCGGCCATTTCTTACCGCTGTCACCACAAAACAACTCATACACGCCCTGGTAATCTCCCGACTCGACTATTGCAATAATCTCTTATCTGGCCTCCCTCTGTCCCGCCTCTCCCCCCTACAATCCATCCTGAAGCCTCCGCCAGGCTAATTCACCTCACCCGCCGCTCTGTCTCTGCCGCTCCCCTCTGCGAGTCCCTTCACTGGCTCCCCATCCACTGCAGAATTAAGTTCAAAATCCTTATCCTTACCTACAAAACCCTCACTAACTCAGCTCCCCACTACCTGTCCTCACTAATCACCAAATACACCCCAGCCCGCTCCCTAAGGTCAAACAGTGACCTGCGCCTAGCTTCTCCCCGCATCACCTCTTCCCATGATAGACTGCAGAATTTCTCACGCGCAGCCCCCACTCTCTGGAACGCTCTCCCTCGTACTGTCAGACTTTCCCCTAACTTCTCTTCCTTCAAACACTCCCTTAAAACATTCCTATTTAGGGAAGCCGACCCCCCAACTCACTGACGCAACCATCAATCACTCTCACCTTACAGTCCTCTCCTCCTGTTTCCAACCCCAACCCTCCCAGATTGTGAGTTCCTACGGGAATAGGGCCCTCATCTCCTCCTGTACTGTTTGTCAAATGTTGTTCAATGTATTGTAACCCTGTCTATACTGTTCTTATTGTACAGCGCTGCGGAATATGCTGGCGCTTTATAAATAAAGAATAATAATAATAATAAAAAAGGTAGTTAAGAACCTGAAAGGGAGAGCAAGGACACAAATCTACCCATTAGTGAACAGTCCATAGTAATGGAAAAAGACGTAACTATGGAGGGATACCAAAAGTTAGTGATTAACAATTCGGGAAGGTTTATGAATCACATGTGAATATCATGTAGGGATAATACTCGCCTCCAAGACTTTTATTATAATTTTAATTACCCGTCAAAGGGCCACATTACAATCTTGTTGCTAACAGTAGCGTCCACTTGCGTGATCATTACTGTTAGCCGCGGTGTCTACCGCATATTACAATCCAAACCCAAACGGTTTAAGTAACCCGTTTGCGTTTGGTATCTTGCGCTTTTCAGTGCGAGGTTACTGTATTTTGTGCTCCCTATGCTTAACAAGGGGAGTGCAAAGTGTTAATCAGCGCTGGATTACAATCTACTAGCGCTGATTAACGCCTGGCCGCAGTTAACTGAAAGTTATCCAGAGCCAGGACTTGGTATTAACGGATTCCACTTCTGCAGAATCCATTAACACCATCAAAAAAATTAAAAAAAACAATCAGATACTCACCTCCTGTCCCGTCTCTCCAACCGCCTCCTCCGGCCAGCTGGAGCAGGGAAAGACTGGGGGAAAAAGTCCCCCCAGTCTCTCCCTGCGTATCACTACGAGGCGAGATCCGGCTGGTCATGTGACCGGCAGGGGGAAACTCCATGGAGTCCTATGGACTCCATCAAGTGGATGCTCGCAGCTGCACTCAGCGCTGCTGCGAGCATCCCCGGGGTTAACGCGCGGTAACAATGCAAGCAGCATTTTTTGCACCTGCATTGTAATCCAGCGTTAAAACGCGGGCGCAAGGGGGAAAACTGCAGGCGCAGTTTTTCCTTCCTTGCGCCCGCGTTTTAACGCTAGGATCGTAATGTAGCCCAAAGAGTATAGGAGAATCTGGGAATTATACCCAAGACACAAAGGCTTCATATTATGTTAGGTGAAAGCTTAAGACATAAAAGACTGAGAAACATGGGAAATCTGTTTGAAATAAAATTCTTTAAATATCGATTCATTTGGCCAGTTTTAGCAGTTTTCAATCTTCTAGTCGACAGTTTTGAGGAAAAGCTGCAGAAGCAGCTGCACTTCTAGAAGAAAGCGCTTCTAGACTAGATATACACTATATTGCCAAAAGTATTCGCTCACCTGCTTTGACTCACTCATGGATGGGTGAGCGAATACTTTTGGCAATACAGTGTATCTATTCCAGCCTCCAACATGATCAATTTAATCCATCTCGCCAGAGTGGTGGAAGAGATTGGATGAAATGCTTTCTTAAGAGATAAAAATAATCGGTCGGACGATGGACGGCGATATAAAGACGTAACAAGTTCATATTCGGAGACACAGAGGACTGGACAGAAATTAGGTATTTGAGGAAAAGCTGAGTAAGAAGCCTGTGTAATACTTGTCTTTGTACGTCTGAAAGATGGAAAAGGAAAGTCCCTGAGTGGTAAAGGATCTACCTGATAAATCTAGCGCTCTAACATCGGATAGTCTCGTACAAGAGATGAGACATTGGAGCCCGGCCAATTTAGATGAAAACTGTTTAATGGAAAGGGATAAATTAACAGGCCAGTTATCAATAAAATTTAGGACAATAGTCCCATCACATGTAGAAGAGTAGTAAGAGCGGGGGGGGCAGGCAGATGTTGGAGGCAAATACCTTTTATAAGACAACAAACTAAAGGATGTTGCGCTGCCAGGATATTGTTAAAACAAGATTGAGAAGAGGAGATCGCTGACCTGATGGAATTTACGGTGCGATATGCTTTACATCCTCAAACAGTGACATACACTATATTGCCAAAAGTATTGGCTCACCCATCCAAATATTCAGAATCAGGTGTTCCAATCACTTCCATGGCCACAGGTATATAAAATCAAGCACCTAGGCATGCAGACTGTTTTTACAAACATTTGTGAAACAATGGGTCACTCTCAGGAGCTCAGTGAATTCCAGCGTGGAACTGTGATAGGATGCCACCTGTGCAACAAATCCAGTCGTGAAATTTGTGAAAGGAACTCTGAATGCTTCAGCATACCAAGACATTTTGGACAATTCCATGCTCCCAACTTTGTGGAAACAGTTTGGAGCTGGCCCCTTCCTCTTCCAACATGACTGTGCACAAAGCAAGGTCCATAAAGACATGGATGACAGAGTCTGGTGTGTATGAACTTGACTGGCCTGCACAGAGTCCTGACCTCAACCTGATAGAACACCTTTGGGATGAATTAGAGCGGAGACTGAGTGCCAGGCCTTCTCGTCCAACATCAGTGTGTGACCTCACAAATGCGCTTCTGGAAGAATGGTCAAAAATTCCCATAAACACACTCCTAAACCTTGTGGACAGCCTTCCCAGGAGAGCTGAAGCTGTTATAGCTGCAATGGGTGGACCAACGTCATATTGAACCCTATGGATTAGGAATGGGATGTCACTTAAGTTCATATGCGAGTCAAGACAGGTGAGCCAATACTTTTGGCAATATAGTGTATTTAATTGTACTAAATGGTCTATAGGGGCAGATAAGGGATCAATTTGTTTACGCAAATACCAAGAAACCCAGATTCCCCAGTATTTGGTGTAATGCTTTCTCGTGCTTTGGGCCCATGAACTAGATAACAATGAGGAAGTTGTTTCTGAAATTTGGCCAAGAGTTCCAAATCTCCCAAAACCTCCCACGCCACTAATCGAAAAGATGAGTTTGCTGGAACAGATTGGAGAGTGTTCTCTGGATCTATCATAAGGGTGGAGGATGGAGGGAGAATTTGTGGGATATCTATGCTCAACTCGAGGAGATGAGGAAACCACAGTTGAGATTTCCACAATGGGGCTATTAAGATTAATGTTGATTGTTCGGTCCGAACTAATTAAAAGATTTTGGATAGGAGGATGAATGGGGGATGGCATATAATTGCCCGCCCGGCCACTGTTGGATTAGGATGTCTGTGCCTATTACGTCTGGATTTGGTCTCCAGCTGAAAAAGTGAGGTAGTTGAGTGTTTAAACGAGAGGCGAAGAGATCTATAGTAATTGGACCCCAAAGAGAAGTTAAAGATTCAAAGACCTTTGAATCTAATCTCCAATCGGTGGGGTCTATCAAATATCTGGAGTTCCAGTCTGCTACTACATTGGACACACCTGGGATGAATTTAGCCCGCACCGTGAGATTGTGAGCTAAGCAATAACCTCAAAATTTCTTGGTAATTTCTGATAACTGATTAGATCTGGGATCTCCTAGGTGATTCATGTAACTCACAAAATTGTCCATTCGAACAAGGACAGAAGACACAGTTGTATCTTTTGTAAAACTTTGAATAGCGAACCAGCCAGCCAAGAGCTCCAGACAATTGATATGAAGAGAGGCTTCTACAGAAGACCATCTTCCACTTGTGGTTAAGGAGTCGCAATGCGCATCCCATCCATAATTGCTGGCGTCGGATTCTATACAAATTTCTGGAGTTGGGGGAAAAATGGCTTGGCCATTCCAAATCTCCATGTGGTAAAGCCACCATTGAAGTTATTTTCTGGAAACCGTATCTAGGGATACATGATCCGCGTAAGGAAGATAATTAAGGCGCACGTAAAATGTCTTGCAATGTTGAAGGGCACGATAAGATAGTGGGCCTGGAAATATTGCCTGAATTGATGAGAGAAGGCCTAGAAGGTGAGCCAGTAATTGAAGGGGAAACAGTTTTTTGCCAATATCTATCTTATTCCCCGTTGTATAAGACAGAGCTTCAGTGTGGGAAGGGAACATTTTTGCTAAAGTGCCCAGCATGTCTAGTAATTTATCCTGGCATCCCTTTAGAGTGGCATCAATTCTCCATTTTGGGGACCAGACAGACTTTTCTAATAAGCTTAATAATGTCTGGTTTTACCTCAGGGGTGGCATCAGCATTCTTAGATAATATTGGTTTAGGGGATTCTGCTCTTAATTTATTGTGTGTCTTTTTGTCCATTGGCTTTCTAGTGCGACCTTCAATATAAGAGACAACATACTCTGACGGAGCCCATTCAGAGGAACGAGGGGGTTTCAAATCCTCTGGTATACAAAGTGTGTTACCTAAAGCGTCTAGAGGAGCCGTATTACGCTCAGGATTAGCAGAGGATGAGGGGGCGAGACTGAATCGGAGGTTCCCCTCAGATCGGTTTGCAATCTAGTCTGTGTCGCTGGGGCTAGACTCGTCATCCTCTTCATCTGAGGAGTATTCCTCCGTGGAACTGGCGCTGGAGCTCGTTTCAAAATTTTTTGCCTTTTTCCATTGCTGTTTTTTGGCTGTTTGTGAGCGGCTTCTTTTGTGTGAGGGTAAAGTTGTGTCTTTTCCTCTCAGTGCACGTGACTTAGACTGCACTGGTTCGTGAGGTATAGTAACCGGTGTATTCACAAGTGTATGCTTGGCAACAGATACTCGTCTCCCCAAAAAATGACTAACTCCCATACCGGAGGTACCATGTACCTCCATGTCTAATGCTGACCAGTACTTCTCTGCAGTAGGGGGAATAGGGTCAGGAGAAGTGCTGGGGGAGCATGTCTGGCCAACATCTGTAGGATTTATTCCTCTAAATTGGAGGTAAATAATAATTGCTTCGGGCATGGAAGCTGAAGGGTTAATTTCGGCAGAGGCAGGAGATTGAGTGACGGAAGGATAGTCGGCCATAATAAATATGTGTAGAAATATTTATTAGCAGATTTATAAATGGATAAATATAGGTAACAATAGCTATAAGTGTAAATTTTAAATGAATAAATACTTAATACATGAGAATTCGGGGTCAGAAGCTCGAATGCTGCCTCTATCGAACCGGTTCCCAGACTCCCTGAGGTAAATGCACCTATACAAGCCGAAAAATGCAAAATAACAAAGCCGGGCCCTCAGAGAGGCCACGACCAGGAAGAGCGAAGCGTAGAAGGACGCGCTGAGCGGCAGACAAGCGAAGGAGGAAAAACATAACAACAGATAATAAAGTGTGAAAGAAAAAGTCAGAAAGGACTAATAAAGCGGAGGGGAACAAATAAATAGATATAACCGTATAATATATAACGGGAACAGCGGGAAATAAATCACAAATAAATAATACAGAAAAGTGGAGACAAATCCACAAAATTAATATTAATACGGAGAAAACCTTTCATAGCGTATTTTAACTGATGGTGGCAGCAAAGAAAGAGGAGTTGTGCACTCACTACACTCACATATATATCTGCTGGACACACCTGATTGGCTATGGACATGCTACCTGACTGTTCATTGGATATGTTATGTGTCGATTTTTTTATTGTTTCAATGTACTTTATTGAACCATTTTACTGTTAACATTTGCTGCCAATGGTGCAGTAAAGAATGAAATAGCATAACATGAAGCCTCCTTGTCTTGGGTATAATTCCATTCTCCTTGTGACGGATTCAGCCGTCACTGGGACTTTTGGAGGAGCCTGAGGGCTAGCATCCTTCCTACTGACTGTGGGGCATGGTGCTATCTGGAGTCTGCCATCAGGATTCACCATGATAACCTTGCTATATGTGTGGCTGGGGCTGACTGGGACAGGGGACTGGCTGTACTGGGACTGAGTGCAGCGATTGCTGGAATGTCGCTCGGGAAGCGCGTTCCAGTAGCTTGTAGGTAACTTTGGCTTCTGGAACTATATTTGGGACACTTCTATTCATCTGCCCGGTCACTAGTGAAGTGTGTACATTTGTTTCCAGAAACAATGATATTTTCCATGGCTGATCAAGCCTTATTGTGCACTAGGGATGAGCGTTCGGTTCGGATCTGTTCGGAGTTCGAATCGAACATCGGCTGTTCGACAGTTCGCGAACTTTGAACTTTTTTAGAATGTTCGCCAAAAGTTCGAAAAAAAAAATAATTTTGAAAAAAGTATAAAAAATGCTTAAAAAATACAAAAAAATCTAGAAATAAAGAGACTCTTTACTGTAGAATATTATAAGCAATGGTTTATTAGATATTGAATTAAAACGGGAATATTTTTAACATTGAAGCTTATGGGATAAAACATTCTTGTTACTAAAACATCAGGCAGACACGTCCCTCTAATCAGGCACTGTAGAGGGCAGTCTGCCGGTGCCTCCCAAGGATCCCCTTGAGGAGCATGCGGCTGCCGGATGACAGAGCTGCGACTGTGCAGGCTAGCCTAGAGACAGGTGGCGCAGGGAGGGAGCCACTGCACCTGCGGCCACGGCAGACCCCCCCCTCCCCACAAACAGGATCCAGGGAGCCCCCACTGACCACCAGGCTATGGTAAGGTGACACATTTCTAAAAAAAAAAAAATCCGAGGACATTTTTAAATGTCCCCGGGAACATAAAATAAAACTTTTTTTTTTCTTTCTCTACCTGGCTGAATGTATTTAATTATATATATATTGGATACATTCAGCCAGGTAGAGGGGGGTGTCATGTGGGCTGCGCGGGGTCTCAGGCAGTGGTTTTTTTTTTTGTGTGTATATCTTTAGCAAATTCATAGGGGAAGGTAAGGGCAGGTATGATATATATATATATATATATAGATAAGATATATATCTATATTCTTATAAATATATATATATATTCAGACTTGTATTACACACACATTTTGGCAACTAATTGCCCCCCCCATTTGGCTGATCCCTCCAGAAGAAATGTTGAACCCGATAGAGCAGAGAATAATATATATATTCTCTGCTCTGTCGGGTTCAACATTTCTTCTGGAGGGATCAGCCAAATGGGGGGGGCGCATTTAGTCAAGATTGTCCACATGCCACCCCCTATGTGCGTATGTGTATATATGGTCTGAGGCCTGTGGGTGGGTGTATATATATATATCTGCATGTTGATATATACGTATATATAGGTTTGCGTGTTGATATATACATATATGTCTGTGTGTGGTATCAATGCATCCCTACTCTATACACGGCACTCCGTGTCCCTATAATATATATGATCAGGGGTTACCTTTTTTTCATATTTTTATACTATTCCTATTAAATTAACAGTAATTTTTGATGTATTTTATTCAGTAGAAACTTTTTTTTGCCTATATAACATGTGCTTAGTGAAAATAAAACGGTTTTGTGTGTACATTTCAATTTAGTTAGTGGATTCCTGTCCAGTGCGTTGAGAAGCAAACGTAATGCAGTGTAGACACGCTGCGAGGCGGAGAGGATTGAAGTCAAGCCTGCAAAATGTTTATTTCTCTTCGCTTCGATACGCTGTGCATCGCTACAAGCTCAGTGTGTCTCAGCCTTTACTCCCGCATCGCTAGTTTACCGAATCAGTTTGTTTACTTGTTACTGACCCTGCTTGTTCTGAGGACCCGATCTGTTGCCGACTTTGCCTGCCATTTGACTATTCTGTGTATTCCCTGCCTGTTCTGTTTGCTTCCTGTTGCTACTGGTGTGCGCCGATTCTCACCATATACAGTTGCGCAGTACAAGTGCCTAGACATTGCTGACCTGGTTTTGTTATAGCTGCTGATGTAACTGAATAGATCGGGAATCTCTTCTGCATTACCAAAACCTCCACCACTGCACTCTTCCACAATACCTCAGAGGGGTTACGGTGTGAAGGCACTTGCTGCCACCAAAGGCACAATATTTGGGTGCACTGCCACTGATGCCTATACCAGATTCATATAATTTTAATATTGGACCGCAGGGTCCACCACTGCACTCTTCCACATTACCACAGAGGGGTTACGGTGTGAAGGCACTTGCTGCCACCAAAGGCAAAATATATGGGTGCACTGACGCCTGTACCAGATTCATATCATTTTAATATTTGACCGCAGGGTCCAACCCTGCACTCTTCCACAATACCACAGAGGGGTTACGGTGTAACGGCACTGTTGCTGACACTAAAGGCCCAATTTTAATGCACCTATTGTTACTTTCATCCAAAGCCTGCATAAGTTTCACCATAATTTATCCAAAAATCACTAAACTTATTCTGCGTGTCCTAAAATGTCTCCTCTTTTCATACAGGCTGCCACCCCAGGCAGTTGTTTATTAATAGATTAAAGGAAAAACATTTACCGTCATTTGAAACGTCATTTTTTTGTTTTTAAATGTTTCTATAAATGTTTCTATACATCCTACAAATCCGCCACTTCACGGGCAGGTTATGGGACCTCCTAGGCACGATATTTGAAGGAATTTTTCGTTTTTATTCTGAACCTTTATTTCATGGAAAACGTACTGTCCCTTTAAAAACTTTTTTTTTACCTTTTTTTCCTTGTTTCCTGTCCCCCAGGGCACTACCCGGACCCCCATACACCTTTTAAGGCAAATATCTTGCATATATGCCCTCTTGGAGGGCACTCTAAAAATCAAATGTTCGGGTCCCATTGACTTGCATTGAGTTCGGATCGTGTTCGAGTTCGAACTCGAACTTTTGAAATTGTTCGAATTCGAACCGTACACGGGGGCATTCAGCTCATTCCTATTGTGCACATTCCAGCCTGTAGACTGAGGCGACAGGGTGGAGGATTTCTTTGGCAGCCACAAAGTAAGATAAAGGGTTGTCTAGTGATCGTGTTAATTTCTCTAAATGTTTAAACTTTTCCCCAGTTTGAGTCTCCCCACTCCTTGTCCTGTTACTGGTTATCCCTTGATCTTATCTTTGTTGAAACAATAGAACTGTATGTAACATATACGTATCTTGATCAGCGCAATAAAAATTGCTATCCGGATCTTGGTGTCTCTCATAGATCAGCAGACCATATCTTGGTACATAAAACAAAATATAAAAATACACAATGGTGACGTATATGGAATATATACTATAAATAAAATGCAATGAATGATGTTTCACTCACAAACATAGAGACTAGCACTGACTCTAAGTGCAACTGCACGTTTGGGTTGTTTTTTCGTCTATATTGTTCACAGGTGACCCCACACCTTACACGGCTGTTTCCCTTCACATATCAAGGAACCATATAAGACAAGAAAAGACAGCGCAACTCTCCTTGTGCAGAGCGAAAATAGAAGTGTATATATGCTTTTCAGACAATTTTAACAGTTAACAGTTAACGAGCTGAGGAAGTCGCCTAGTGCGACGAAACGTGTCCTGGGTACCTGTTTTATCCATTTGTTTTACATGTTTTTATTTTATTAAATCTTTCTTTGGAAAAGAAGATCCGGCCGGTGTCTTTTTGGTGGTTTGTGGATTTTGCCGAGCCCGAAAAAATCCATATGCGCAAACCTTAGAGCTATTGAAGCTCCAACAAGTGTAAGTGAAAAATTGTCTGAAAAGCATATATACACTTCTATTTTTCATTCTGCACAAGGAGAGTTGCGCTGTCTTTTCTTGTCTTATATGGTTCCTTGATATGTGAAGGGAAACAGCCGTGTAAGGTGTGGGGTCACCTGTGAACAATATAGACTAGACATGTGCACAGCACAAAATTTCGTTTTGAACTAATGCATTAGTACTAAAATGCAATTTATTTAGTTGCTAAAGAAATTCGTTTTCAGTTCTTTAGTATGAAAACTAATTTCACATTCATCCGAAAACCAGTGGATACAATTACTATTGTAGTGGCTCCTCAGAGGGCTGAGATCGCTGCTTGTTACAGTATCCCTCACTCTCAGCACAATGTGGGCCATATTATATAGCTGGTGCTAACATAACCAGAGCTGTTGTAACCTTCCCAGACCATTATAGCCTATGGAGGTTTTCAGTTACAACAGCTCTGATTAAGTTAGCACCAACATTGCAATACTGCCCCGTGTCAGGCAAAGCTGTTACAGTAACTGACTGCTGCTCATCACAGCGCTCAGAGTTTCAGTAAAACTAGTAAATAATATTTTTATATATAAGAGGTTAGAACAATATTATTTTCTTGTTTTACTGAAACTCTGAGCGCTGTGATGAGCAGCAGTCAGTTACTGTAACAGCTGAGCCTGATACATTGTACTGAGAGATAATGTAACAAGCAGCCGATCTCCGCGCTCACAGCCACTGGATTTAAAGGGCTAAAAAAAAAGGCTCCTCTCTGTATAATGTTTAGAACATCCTCCTGCATTAATTAATACCCCTCTCTGTATAATGTATACAAATCCACCCTGCATTAATTAATACCCCTCTCTGTATAATATATAGAACATCCTCTGAATTAATGTCCCTCTCTGTATAGAACATCTTCCTGCATTGGCATGTGGAGGGTGCAGAACTTCGGATGTTGCGATGTTGCGCTCTTCATTGCTGGTCTCCTTCACTCATCAATATAATATCACAAAGAGGACTGAAACTAAAATGTAGTGCATTTTATTTTAGTTCTTTCGTTTTTTGTACTGAGCAGTTTCGTTTCTCTTGAGTCATACTAAAACTAAATTATCCCAAAATTCGGACTAAATCGTTTTAGTACTAAAACGAATGCACATGTCTAATATAGACGAAAAAACAACCCAAACGTGCAGTTGCACTTAGAGTCAGTGCTAGGCTCTATGTTTGTGAGTGAAACATCATTCATTGCATTTTATTTATAGTATATATTCCATATACTTCACCATTGTGTATTTTTATATTTTGTTTTATGTACCAAGATATGGTCTGCTGATCTATGAGAGACACAAAGATCCTGATAGCAATTTTTATTGCGCTGATCAAGATAAATATATGTTTCTTTCATTCTCCTGGTATAGGGAAGACCACTGTGTTTGATCAAGCTTTCGGGAGATTGGTGGTGGACGTGATTTGTGGCGCTGACCTGCTTTTTTTATAATAGAACTGTATGTGTTTTGGTTAATTTTATCAGTTCGAGTTTCTACCTGGACATTGGTATTGTCTAATGTTTGGGGTAAATCTTTATTATTTTGGGAGTTTGTGTTGCGGTCCTAATATATTAGTTCTGTCCAATAATTGGGCAAGTTTGGGCTGAGTGAGGACCCTGTTATTCAGGTGCCAGTGGAGAGGAAGCTATAATCTGACGGAGGTACCCAGTTGAGGAACCAGGCGTTCTGTCACACTCATGTCTCACAGAGTAAATACCTGAAGATTCCATAGTTGATGCTTCAAAGATTTATTTCTATATTTTCAAAACACGTTCACTTTAATATTACATAGGATTATTTGGGTTCGGTGCGTTCCATGGAATTCTTTGATGTAGAAACATAGACATTGAAAGATTAATAGAAAAGTCCCACTAGCTGGTGGAACGTTTGGATCATTAGGTACCCAGGGTGGACTCCTCTGCAAAGCAGACTTTCACAAAGAAGTACTGCTTGTAGCCCAATCTGCTGACCTCTGCGCACATCCTGCATCAGAACGATGTCCCACTCCCAGTGGTTCTGCTGGGTCTGCAGTGAGCTCTTTGGGCTCCTTCACCAACGGAAAGCTGTCCTCCCCTCTCCTGTGCTTTGTAACAGCAGCTTGAGGACAATGCTAAAGTTGCCTAACCCAGATGTCAGCACTTCTGCTGGGCTTGTGATGAGCTCCTCAGACTCCTCTGCCAATGTGGAAAGCAGAGAAAAGTATTTATCAGTGTGTTTGCTGTGATTTTCCTGCAATCTGTTTAATACATAACAATGTGTCTCTGTGACAGACGGAGATGTTGGAGCCTGGAACATTCCATTATGATATATGCTGATATGTCTTGTCAAATTTCACAGGTGGCTCCTGGGTAAATTCATCATCAGACACCCCATTTCCTCCACCTCAAGATGTACCACCAGTCAAAGAGCTTCCATACACGACGACTACCACCATCACCACAGAGTTACCAAGCCCCACGACTACCACCATCACCACGGAGTTACCAAGCCCCACGACTACCACCATCACCACGGAGTTACCAAGCCCCACGACTCTACCTCCATTTACCAATGGTGAGACTTTACCCCATATTGAGAATGTGCCGGTATCTGCTGAACCTTTTATTAAACCATAAACAGTCCCCTGGGTAAATAGGTGAGATTTATTATACAGTGTATATGTATGAGGGAGACCCGTCACATGGATTGAGTATTGAGCTTTAGAATTGAGGCTTTTCTTCCAATCTGAAGCTGGAGAATAAATCCTTTTGGTTCATGAGCAGCTGGACTCTCGTTATACAGGTAGACATGTCGTCATGTTAAGTTTGATTTATGTTTTATTAGTAATTTTATGAGCATTTTATATAAAACCCTTTATCCTGCTCATCAGACCTTTGCCCTCATACAATTGGCTGATTGAAACATCAGTGACATATGTATCTGGAAGACGTAGTAACTCTAACCCTAAGTCTAAGCTAACTTACACTATTTTACTAAAGTGTATCGATACCATTTAGTTTCAGTATATGCAAAATAAAGAAAACATCTATATATACGATGGTTGTGCCATTTTTTGAAGAAATTAAAACAATTCTAGCTTTAAACAACAGTAGAACCGTTGCTTGAAGCTATTCCAGACTACTTTACATGCGCGACATAAAACAGACTTTTATTATTTTATACAACTTAAAAAAATTCAGTTATTACAAATTGTCACCCAGATGGTCGGTCATACAAGAAAATACAAGGACAGCAGACTTTCAGTGAATAAAGCAGGAGATGCAGTGATAGTCAATTCAATTCAATTCAAATAAGCTTTATTGGCAAGACCAAATACATTTTAGCATTGCCAAAGCATATGGGGAGGTTATATGGGATGGAGGGGGGGGGGTGTAGTGGGACATATATGGGGGGGAATGGGCAAGTCCATGGACATTATCAGGGGTAAGGGATAATGTGAAGGGGGATGGGGGCGAGTCTGTGTTGGGGATTTATAAGTCTGGGATCTCTCAAGTTCCTCTCAGTCTGTGACATTCTGTGACGTACTGGGCAGATATTTTCACCGCCTGCTCCTCTTCTCCCAGTATGATGTGGAGTTTCCTCATCTCTTCTCCCAGTATGATGTGGAGTTTCCTCGTCTCTTCTCCCAGTATGATGTGGAGTTTCCTCATCTCTTCTCCCAGTATGATGTGGAGTTTCTTCGTCTCTTCTCCCAGTATGATGTGGAGTTTCCTCGTCTCTTCTCCCAGTATGATGTGGAGTTTCCTCGTCTCTTCTCCCAGTATGATGTGGAGTTTCCTCGTCTCTTCTCCCAGTATGATGTGGAGATTCCTCGTCTCTTCTCCCAGTATGATGTGGAGTTTCCTCGTCTCTTCTCCCAGTATGATGTGGAGTTTCCTCGTCTCTTCTCCCAGTATGATGTGGAGTTTCCTCGTCTCTTCTATAGAGGTGAAGTCCGGGATGAGAGCGGACAGTCTCTGGAAGTGAGTTTCCCTCAGTGCTGAGTACTTGGGGCACTGTAGGAGGAAGTGGACCTCATCTTCCAGGGCCCCCTGGTCACAATGCTGGCACAGTCTATTCTCCCTGGGCTTGTAGGTCTGTCTATGCCGCCCTGATTGGATTTCCAGGCTGTGGGCGCTCAGTCTGTAGCGGCTCAGGATCTGTCTGTCCTTGGGGTCTTGTAGTACCTCCAGGTATGGGGCCAGTTTGTATTCCCTCTGTAAGGATTGGTAAATGGTGAGTTTCTGGGAGTTTGCTATATCATGTCTCCATTCTCTGATATAGTTTTCCCTGGAATCGTTAATTAGGGACTTTATTTGATATTTTGTCAGGTTGCATTCATGGGGGCTTTGGATGATCAGGGTGGATATGAGTTGTTGCAGCCCACATGGTTTGGGGTGGTCCTTGTTGGCCAGTAGGGCTTTATGGTGGTATGAGTTGAGGCTGCTGATGTTTAGGTGGTCCCAGTATGATAGGGCCCTCTTCTGTACTGCAAGAAGTAAGGGGAGTCTGCCCAGCTCGGCCCGGCAAGCATTGTTAGAGGTGCTCCGATGGACTTGGAATAATTCTGTTGGGCTGGTGTCCCATTTGGTTTGGTCTGGGTAGGTGATGGGGCCTCATACTTCACTGCCATAAAGGAGGATTGGAGTGATGATGCTATCAAAGATTTTAAGCCAGACTCTTACAGGCGGTTTTAGTTTGTAGAGGTTTCACCTGATGGTATAGAAGGTTCTATGCGCCTTGTCTCTTAGGGCCTCTATGGCTGGTTTGAAACTTCCCGATCGGTTTGTTTCTAGGCTGAGGTATGTGTAGCTGTTGGCTTCATCAAGAGTGCAGTCATTAAGTGTGAAAGAGGAACTCTTGGTTTTTGCATTCTTCCTTTGGAAAACCATTACCTTTGTTTTCTTTTGGTTGATGGGTAGTGCCCATGCCGCACTCTATTTTTCCAGCACTTCCAAGCTGTCTTGTAGACCTCTCTCTGTTGGTGACAGTAATAGGAGGTCATCTGCATACAACAGGAACTTCACCTCGGTGTCATGTAGAGTTAGTCCTGGTGCTGAGGAGGATTCTAGAGCTTCAGCCAGTCCATTGATGTAGATGTAAAAGAGGGTTGGACTTAAGCTGCAGCCTTGACTGACTCCACGAGCCTGCCGGAAGTACTATGTTCTCTTCCCATTCACCTTTATGCTGCAGAAGTTCTCATTATATGAGCTCTTGATGACGTCATATGTTTTCCCTCCTATTCCACTCTCCAGTAGTTTGAGGAACAGGCCTGGGGGCCACACTGAGTCAAAGGCCTTCTTAAAGTCCACAAAGCAGGCAAATATTTTCCCATGTTTTGTATTGTGGACATGGTCCTTGATGAGACTGTGCAGGGTGTAGATGTGATCTGTAGTGCGATGGTTTGGCATGAATCCTGCTTGGCTTCTGTTGAGGACGTTATGCTGTGTCAGGAAGCTGAGGATTCTTTTGTTCTGGATGCTATTGAACAGTTTTTCCATTGTGCTGACACATATCCCTCTGTAGTTGGCTGGATCATACTGGTCTCCACTCTTATGGATGGGTTCCATACTAGAGGGTTGAATCCAACGCTCAGGACCAGGTTGAAAACACAGACACTGACTTCAGAGACTGAGACCTTCTCTTCCTTAACCCCAGTTTTGCCAAATGATTGCATACTGTTTATGCACGGCTGGAACAAAGAAACCATCATGTACAGATTACACTTATGGGAAACAACACAGTATAAACACAACCCGACTCTCTGCAATAAATAGATCAGGGAACAAAACAACACAGACATCAGGGGATGGGACACAGAAAACACAAACACCCTGTACCTAGAAATTGTAATTACACAGTGGCTTTGACATAGGAGAGGGCTGGGGAGCAATGAAGCCCATCAGGCCAACATCTTCCAAAAGTATCTAAAAGGTCCATATACCCCAAGTCTTAAGTGACTACAATCATCCTGAAAATGACATATAATTGGACAATGTAGTGAATCCTCGTTGACACAGCATCGCATGGACTAAACCAAATGCCATTTACACAGGGAGCGATATCATAACGCGACTCAAAGCAAAATCCTTTTTTATTATTATTATAATTATATAGCGCCAACAGCTTCTGCAGCGCTTTACAATAAATTAAGGGAACAAGATAAGCAGACATATGATGGAAACAAGAGGTGTAGAGGGCCCTGCTCATAGGAGTTTACAGTCAAGAGGGATTGGAGGTTAATGAAGACAAGGGAAGTTCTACTGGACTGTAGGATCATTAGTGCCAGTGGTTCGGGAACTGTGGGCCATAGAAGCGGCTTCAATCATGTGTGAGTAGGTGAGCAGAGGGAGGAGTTGCATCGGTGATGTGGTACAATAATCTGAGGAGATGGGTTTTGAGGGATTTCTTTAAGGCCTGAAGATCAGGGGAGAGTTTGATAGGGTGAGGTAAGTCATTCCACAGGACCGGAGCTGCCGTAAAAAGTCTTGGAGGCAAGAGTTGGCCGTGTGTGTGTAGACAGATGACAGAAGGAGATCGCCTGCTGACCAGTTGTCTGGACAGGATGTGCTTGTGGAGTAATGAAGATAAGTAGGGAGGAGTTGAGTTATTGAGCAATTTGAACGTGAGTGTCAGTATTTTAAATTGTATCCTGGAAAGTACAGGAAGCCAATGGAAGGACCGGCAGAGGGGGGGGAAGTACAGAAAGCCAATGGAGGGACCGGCAGAGGGGGGAGGTACACGAGGTGCGTCTGGTGAGAAAAATATGCCTGGCCCCTTTCATTCATAATATGGCATACGGACTTTCTCATTTTAAAATCCACATTGTGTCACATATTAAAACTTTCTCATATTTTCATAAATTTTAACTAAAAATATCAATTTTTTTCTCCAGAGCTTCTTTACCCCTACGGATCAGAGCTTGACACGTCCTGCCCAAGATCTGACGATGGCGCGTCACCACAAATCACACTTAATACCAGTGTGCCGCTGTTTGGCAATTCATACTCATATTTATATGTAAGTACTTTATCTTTGGCTTTTTCGGCCAGTGGGAATGATTACTTAATGATCCACATGATGTTTCCTGGCCATGGAAATTGAGCACATTTCACATTCTCTGTTTTCCTCCACTCACAGGTACATGTTAATGGATTGCTGTCATTCACCCAATCTTCTAACCAGTACACTCCCAGTCTCTCCTCCTTGCCTGCCGGTTATCCCTTCATAGCCCCTTTCTGGGCTGACGTGGACACTAGGTTGGAAGGAGACGTTTATTACCGTGAGAGCACAGACTCACAGCTCCTGGCCCGGGCAACGACAGATGTTAGATCCTGTTTCAATTATCGGGGTTTCACCGCCCAATGGCTGTTTGTGGCCACGTGGTCCCGAGTCACATATTATGGATCTCAGTCCAATAAGGTATTACTTACCTATACCAAGCAGCAGATATAATTGCAGCAGTGCATGGAGCTCTCCAGCCGGCGCCTTACCAGTCATTCCTCTTCAATTCAACAGGTCAACACATTCCAGGTGGTCCTGGTCACAGACAGGAGTAAGACGTTTGTTCTGTTTAACTACGGGAAAATCCAGTGGACGACGGGTACAGCCAGCAGAGGAGTGAATGGACTCGGAGGGATCCCGGCCGTGGTGAGTGTGAGAAGAAATATATGATGTGTCGGGATCCAGGTTCCCATTATTGTAGTCATTTGGCTTTACAGAATGTGCTTCAATGTGTTTTCATGCAAAGCCTACAATGGAGTTATTATTATTCTTCGTGAACATGTTACTATTCATGTAGGTCTTTCATGGAAGTATGGATCCATTAATCATGTCTTATGCTCTGTGTCGTCTCTTTGGTTTCCTGTAGGGAGGTGTATACAGTGGTGACCACACCTGTTTCTACACCATCCCAGGATCATTATCTCCAGAAATCATCAATATTATCTCAACCACTAATGCCAATCTTCCTGGACGCTGGGCTATAAAAGTGGACTCACATGACCCGGAATTCACGATATTTGCAGGTAACATTACTAAGAAATATCATTTATATAACAAAACATTCAAACGATTAACATTTCGAGCTGTAGTTAGAGTTAAGATAAATCATTTATAGCACTGGCAGCACTTTGTAGGATTTTCTACACAATGCAAAATAAAATGCTATTTTCTCTTGGAGAATGTCAGGATTTCTGGACATTTTCTGAAATCTGCCCTGTTAGAGAGCACTCTGCACATGCTCAGTCTGAACCCCTGACGGTGATAGAGCCTGGAACATTCCACTATGATCTATGCTATTATGTCTTTTCAACTTTCACAGGTGGCTCCTGGATAAACTCATCATCAGACACCCCATTTCCCCCACCTGAAGATGTACCACTAGTCAAAGAACTTCCAGAAACAACGACTACCACCATCACCACGGAGTTACCAGCCACCGCAACCACCACTATCACCATGGAGTTACCAAGCCCCACAACTACCACCATCACCACGGAGTCACCAAGCCCCACAACTTTACCTCCAGTTACCAATGGTGAGACTTTTCCCCAAATTACCAATATTGAGAATGTGCTGGTATCTGCTGAACCTTTTAATAAACCATAGACAGTCCCCCGGGTAAATAGGTGAGATTTATTATACAGTGTATATGTATGAGGGAGACCCGTCACATGGATTGAGTATTGAGCTTTAGAATTGAGGCTTTTCTTCCAATCTGAAGCTGGAGAATAAATCCTTTTGGTTGATGAGCAGCTGGACTCTCGTTATACAGGTAGACATGTCGTCATGTTAAGTTTGATTTATGTTTTAGTAGTAATTTTATGACCATTTTATATAAAACCCTTTATCCTGATCAGACCTTTGCCCTCATACAATTGGCTGATTGTAACATCAGTGACATATGTATCTGGAAGACGTATTAGTGTTATTCACTGTGAGCTTGATGACCTGGGGAAAAAATGCAAGTCACCTTGAATAACGGGAGGGAAGAGCATGAAGGTGCAGTGACAGCTATAGACACTGACCTCGGTGCTTGTGGCTTTCTCTTCCTTACCACTGGTTTTGGCAAATGATTGCAATCTGTTAATCCACAGCCGTTTATGTGATTTGGTTCAGACTGATTCGGAAATAAACAGAATGATCGTAAATTCGGCAAAGTCGTTTTTGATCAATTCAAAATCGAAATCGGCGAATATTCAACCAAATCTGAATCTGAATGAGAAAAATGTAACCTTAACCCTAACAGGAGCCCAAATCATATACAAGCTAGAAATGTAACTCTATCACCAACGGAGACCTTAAGCCTAATAAAAAAACAAGCTAGAAATGTAACCCTAGCCCTAACGGAAACCTTAACCCTAACCGAAACCCTAATAAAAAACAAGCTGGAAATTTAACCGTAACCATATCTCTAAGCCTAACTATAAAACTAAGACTAATAAAAAATAAGCAGAAAAGGTAACTGTAAGAGGAAACCTAACCCTAACAATAACCCTAACTCTAATCATGAAAAACTTTAAACTAACCCGAACGATAACCCAAACCTCACTGAATCTCAAAAAAACAAGAACATGTAACACTATTCCTAGCAATAACCCTAAACCTAATAAAATGACCAAGCAGAAACAATCACCCTAACAGTAATCCTGCAGTTGACAATAACACTACAATTAATAAAAAACTAGCAGAAAAGGTAATTGTGTAAGTAAACCTAACCCCAACAATAACCCTAACTCTAATCATAAAAAAGTAGAAGATGAAAATCTAACCTGAACTATAACCCTAAACCTTATGAAAAAAAGCAGAAAATATAACATTAACCCTTACTGTGACCAAACTCTCAATCAAAACACATCCACAAACTAATAAATCTAACTTTAACAAAAACAAGCAAAAACGCTGACACTAACTATAGCCCGAAACCTAATGAAAACAAAATCGAAACCTAAAACCCTAACTATAACCCTAAACCTAATGAAAAAACAAACAATAACTGCTATTCTAACTTTAAACCTAAACCAAATGAAAAAACTATCAAAAACTGTAACTCTAACTTTAACCCAAAGCCTAATAATACAACCAAGCGGAAACTGTAAGCCTGACTATAACTCTAAACCCAATAATACGACCAAGTAGAAACCGTATCCCTAACTATAACTCTAAACGTAATAAAACGACCAAGAGGAAACTGTAACCCTGACTTTAACTCTAAACCTAAGAAAACGACCAAGCGGAAACTGTAACCCTGACTTTAACTCTAAACCCAATAAAATGACCAAGCAGAAACTGTATCCCTAACTATAACTCTAAACCTAATTAAACATCCAATCAGAAACTGTAACCCTAACTACAACGCTGAACCTAATAAAGCGACGAAGCGGAAACTGTAACCCTAACTAACACTCTAAACCTAATAAAATGATGAAGTGAAAACTGTGACCCTAACAATAACTATAAACCTAAGAAGAAAAACAAGCAGAAACTGTAAAACAGATTATAACTCTAAAACTAACACAACATCCAAAGTAGAAACTTTAAACCTAACCATAACTCTAAACCTAATGAAATTACCAAGCAGAAACTGTAACCCTTACTGTGACCAAACTCTCAATCAAAACACATCCACATACTATTAATCTAACCTTAACAAAAACAATCAGAAACGCTAACACTAACTATAGCCCGAAACCTAATGAAAACATAATCAAAAACTAAAACCTAACTATAATCCTAAACATAATGAAAAAACAAACAATAACTGCTACTCTAACTTTAAACCTAAACCAAATAAAAAAAACATCAAAAACTGTAACTCTAACTTTAACCCAAAGCCTAATAAAACAACCAAGAGGAAACTGTATCCCTAACTATAACTCTAAACCTAACAAAACGATCAAGTAGAAACTTTAAACCTAACCATAACTCTAAACCTAATAACACAAACAAGCAGAAACTGTATCCCTAACTATAACTCTAAACCTAATAAAACATCCAATCAGAAACTGTAACCCTCTCCCTGACTAGAACTCTAAACCTAATAAAACGACCAAGCGGAAATTGTAACCCTATCTATAACTGTTAACGTAATAAAATGACCAATTAGAATCTTTAACCCTAACTATAACTCTAAACATAATAACACAAACAATCAGAAACTGTAACCCTCTCCCTGACTAGAACTCTAAACCTAATAAAACGACCAAGCGGAAACTGTAACCCTATCTATAACTGTTAACTAATAAAGACTTAGAATCTTTAACCCTAACTATAACTCTAAACCTAATAAAACATCCAATCAGAAACTGTAACCCTCTCCCTGACTAGAACTCTAAACCTAATAAAACGACCAAGCGGAAATTGTAACCCTAACTATAACTCTAAACATAATAAAATGACCAAGTGGAAACTGTAACCCTAACTATAACAAAAACCTAATGAAATGTCAAATCAGAAACTGTAACCCTAACTATAACTCTAAACCTAAAAAGAAAAACAAGCAGAAACTGTAACCCAGATTTTAACTCAAAAACTAACACAACGTCCATGTAGAAACTGTAACAATGAATATAACTCTAATCCTAATAAAACATCCAAACAGAAACTGTATCCCTAACTATAACTCTAAACCTAATAAAATGACCAAGTGGAAACTGTAACCCTAACTAAAATCTTAACAATAACTATATAACAAGCTGAACCAGTAACTCTAACCCTTACAATATGGGGTTAATAAACATCAGATATGGTCAAATATATCGAAGACTTTAGGATATTTAGAATTGGCTGGTTTTGATTTTTTTGCAATCTGAAATTTTTGGAAATCTAAATATTTTGACCCGAACTGAAGTTTTTCGCTCAACACACGGTTGACCCAGTAGCACCATCATGAAAATGACATATAATCGGACAATGTAGTGAAGCCTCGCTGACACGGCATCGCACGGACTAAACCAAATGCCATTTACACAGGGAGCGATATCATAACCGCGACTCAAAGTAAAATCCTTTCATTCATAATATGGCATACGGACTTTCTCATTTTAAAATCCACATTGTGTCACATATTAAAACTTTCTCATATTTTCATAAATTTTAACTAAAAATATCACCTTTTTTTCTCCAGAGCTTCTTTACCCCTACGGATCAGAGCTTGACACGTCCTGCCCAAGATCTGACGACGGTGCGTCACCACAAATCACACTTAATACCAGTGTGCCGCTGTTTGGCAATTCATACTCATATTTATATGTAAGTACTTTATCTTTGGCTTTTTCGGCCAGTGGGAATGATTACTTAATGATCCACATGATGTTTCCTGGCCATGGAAATTGAGCACATTTCACATTCTCTGTTTTCCTCCACTCACAGGTACATGTTAATGGATTGCTGTCATTCACCCAATCTTCTAACCAGTACACTCCCAGCCTCTCCTCCTTGCCTGCCGGTTATCCCTCATAGCCCCTTTCTGGGCTGACGTGGACACTAGGTTGGAAGGAGACGTTTATTACCGTGAGAGCACAGACTCACAGCTCCTGGCCCGGGCAACGACAGATGTTAGATCCTGTTTCAATTATCGGGGTTTCACCGCCCAATGGCTGTTTGTGGCCACGTGGTCCCGAGTCACATATTATGGATCTCAGTCCAATAAGGTATTACTTACCTATACCAAGCCGCAGATATAATTGCAGCAGTGCATGGAGCTCTCCAGCCGGCGCCTTACCAGTCATTCCTCTTCATTCCAACAGGTCAACACATTCCAGGTGGTCCTGGTCACAGACAGGAGTAAGACGTTTGTTCTGTTTAACTACGGGAAAATCCAGTGGACGACGGGTACAGCCAGCAGAGGAGTGAATGGACTCGGAGGGATCCCGGCCGTGGTGAGTGTGAGAAGAAATATATGATGTGTCGGGATCCAGTTTCCCATTATTGTAGTCATTTGGCTTTACAGAATGTGCTTCAATGTGTTTTCATACAAAGCCTACAATGGAGTTATTATTATTCTTCGTGTCCATGTTACTATTCATGTAGGTCTTTCATGGAAGTATGGATCCATTAATCATGTCTTATGCTCTGTGTCGTCTCTCTCTTTGGTTTCCTGTAGGGAGGTGTATACAGTGGTGACCAACACCTGTTTCTACACCAATCCCAGGATCATTATCTCCAGAAATCCTCAATATTAACTCAACCACTAATGCCAATCTTCCTGGACGCTGGGCTATAAAAGTGGACACACATGACCCGGAATTCACGATTTTTGCAGGTAACATTACTAAGAAATAGCATTTATATAACAAAACATTCAAACGATTAACAATTCAAGCTGTAGTTAGAGTTAAAGGGACACTCTAATAAAAAATCACCCCCCCCCCCTTTTTTTAACCTTATTCTATCCCTACTCCCTTAATAAAGCGTTAGTTTTTTTTTTTTTTTTTTGGTAACTGTAATACTTACCCTAAAATCCTCGTTTCCAGGGGCGTCTTTTTTTTTGTTTCATACTCACCTCCCTCCTCTTTCGCTCCCGTCCTTCTTGAGTCTTCTTGCCTTCTGGTTTACGTGAGAAGCGCGCATGCGTGCCTCTCACGTAAGCCAGCCAATCGGCAGGCTTCCTCCCGGCTCCCTCTGAGGATTAGTGTTGCGCGCAAGAGGATGCGCGCAACACTAACCCTCAGAGGGAGCCGCCAGCTTCTGCGGTGAGTTGGAGACATCATCGCGCTGAAAGCGCGATGACGTCTCCTACTCAGCAAAAGTCGGCAGAAGTGGGAAATATGATTCCCGCTCTGCTGACCGACAGCTGGGAGGGCGGAGTAAAGTTCTCCGCCTCCCTCAGCTGTTTTCAGCATTTACAGCTGAACCGCTGAGCGGAGGGAGGGGGAAAGAGGGCAGGATACTCCGGGCATCATGACCACCTAAACAAGCTTAGGTGGTCATGTTGCCTAGAGTGTCCCTTTAAGATCAATCATTTATAGCACTGGCAGCACTTTGCAGGATTTTTGGTCCAAGAACAAAATGAAATACTATTTTCTCTTGGAGAATGTAACATGTGGTGTCCCCGTGTCCATGTGCAGAATGCTCCCCTCTACGTCAGTATCCTGCAGGATTACTGATTCTCACCCAAAACCCAGTGAAATACAGGAGATCCTTGCAGGTTGAAAACCAAACTGAGACTGGCTTTATATTCACTTTACAATTGGAAAAACCACACACACAGGGTGAAGGTTCAGAAGCAATGGACACATGCCCAGCATTGAAACAATGGCTTAAAGAGTAGCACAGGGAGTAGGGATCTGGATAAAGCGGTTTCCAGGGGGGAGGATGATGTGAGCATGGCCAGACAAAGGTATCCAAAATGTTTTTTAAACAGAGGTGGTCCTCTGCAGCCTTTGTCCATAACAGAGAAGGTCATAGTTTCTGGAAGTTTTCTGAAATCTGTCCTGTTAGAGCGCACTCTGCACATGCTCAGTCTCACCCCATGACAGATTTCTGTAGTTACTCATTCATTCTGTTTATGGGGCGATCAAGCACAGTCGTCCTGTGAAGAAGCACAGGGATCTCAGCCTCTTATTGGCTCAAAGACACCAAATGATAATAATGTGTGTGCGGTGCTGGTGATGTGTAGGAGTGAGGTGACCCAAATGAGGGCAATGAGTTCAGTAACTGATCCAAATGGACAGAGTAGATTTGAAGGTAAATCATTGTTTTGCAGCATCATTCCATAATCATATCTCACAGAGTAAATACCTGAAGGTCCCATAGTTGATGCTTCAAAGATTTATTTTATTTGATTGTAAAAACACGTTGCTCATGCAGACAGGTGGGGTCCATGTAACATGTGGGGTTCATGCAGACAGGTGGGATCTAGGCTTGTGCACCGATTTTTTTTTTCGGGTCGATTCGGTTCAATTTTTCGGATTTTTAAACTTTTCGATTCGGCCCGTTTCGACCGATTTCGGTTTCGATTCGATTCGGTTCGGCACGTTTTTCGGGTACATTTTTTTTTCGGAATTTCGACCATTTTTCGTATTTTCGTGTCACTGTGCTCGGTTTTTGTATCGACTTTTCGTAATTTCGGAAATTTTCGTTTTTCGGAATTGCACATTTTTCGGAATATCGACCATTTTTCATATTTTTCGTGTCATTTTGCCCGTTTTTTGTATCGACTTTCCGTTTTTTCGAAAAATTTTCGTTTTCAGAAATTTTCGTTTTTACAAAATTTTCGTTTTTCTGAAATTTTAGTTTTTACAAAATTTTCGTTTTTCGGAAAATTTTCGTTTTTCGGAAAATCTGTTCTCCTCGTTTGACACATTTCAAGTCCATTCGAAAAATCCGAAAATATTTCGTTTCGGCTCGGAAAACATTTCGGATCTGAAATTTTCGGATCTAAAAAATTTCGGAAATTCGGCCGCATCCGAAAACACGAATCGGGAAATTTCGTGAAAATTCCGAAATTCCGAAACGCACATCCCTAGTGGGATCTATGAAATGGTATTCATGCAGACAGGTGGGGTTCATGCAGACAGGTGGGGAGCATGTAACGTGGGGTTCATGCAGCCAGGAGAGGTCCATGTAATGTGGGGCTCATTAAGACAGGAGCGGTCCATGTAATGTGGGGTTCATGTAGACAGGAGAGGTCTCTGATCCTCAGGGGGGCAGCACAGCAGAAAAGCCTGTGTTGGGGTGAAATGTTAGCACAGAATTCCCCCTGACTCCTCGGCGGAGTCGAACGAGGAGACGCAGAGAAAAGTATTTATCAGTGTATTTCCTGGGATTTTCCTGCAATCTGTTTAATACATAACAATGTGTCTCTGTGACAGACGGAGATGTTGGAGTCTGGAACATTCCACTATGATCTATGCTGATATGTCTTGTCAATTTTCACAGGTGGCTCCTGGGTAAATTCATCATCAGACACCCCATTTCCTCCACCTCAAGATGTACCACCAGTCAAAGAGCTTCCATACACCACAACTACCACCATCACCACGGAGTTACCAAGCCCCACAACTACCACCATCACCACGGAGTTACCAAGCCCCACAACTACCACCATCACCACGGAGTTATCAAGCCCCACAACTTTACCTCCAGTTACCAATGGTGAGACATTTCCCCAAATTACCAATATTGAGAATGTGCCGGTATCTGCTGAACCCTTTATTAAACCATAGACAGTCCCCCGGGTAAATAGGTGAGATTTATTATAATGTATATATGTAAGAGGGAGACCCGTCACATGGACTGGGCATTTAAAAGTGAAGCGGCAGGTCATTATTCTTCATTTCTTTTCAGATATTCCGCTCTCCTGCACACAGTGTGTGAATACCACAGGCTCCTCCTGCACCGGCAGCGCCAGCACCTGCCCCTTTGGAAGTGTTTGTGGAGCCCAGTATGCAGAATTTACTTTATGTAAGTGATGAGGTTTATATCTTTACCTCGTATGGTTTACTGGCACTAACACCGTCTGGCCTTTGTAGTGAATGATGCATCACATATGTCACTCCTTAAAACCCAAACTCTAACAGGAACCTTAAAACAAGAACATTCATTGACCCTAATACCTGTCCCGTTTCCAGCCCTGAGCCATATCAGTGAGTCAATTCAGTCCAGCTCTTACCACTGTCTGGTCCTTCCATCTCCCACTCCTAAAATTCCATTTAGCCTCCCAGGTCACTGACAACCTGACCCATTGCACTGGCCTACACCCTATATAAGCCAGTCTCTTCAATTCATCACGGCTCTGGTATAAGGGTCTATCTGCAACCTGTGATTCTGCTTGATATTTTGTTTCTGCTGTCAGTATTTCTGTTATTTTTCCCTTTGTATATTTGTTGTTCCATTTCCTTGTCCGTTTGTGTTCCAGATTTCCTTGTCCTTTGTTTATTTTTTGGTTTATCCGGATCTGCGTGTTTTTGTGATATCTGTTATATTGTATTTTCCCTTGTGCTCCTTGATTTCCTGTATAACAACCTCTGGCTTGTAAAACTCTCAGCTCTGGTTTCTGACCTCTGGCTTGTATGACTCCCAGCTCTGGTTTCTGACCTCTGGCTCTTGTATGACTCCCAGCTCTGGTTTCTGACCTCTGGCTTGTATGACTCCCAGCTCTGGTTTCTGACCCCTGGCTCTTGTATGACTCCCAGCTCTGGTTTCTGACCTATGGCTCTTGTATGACTCCTAGCTCTGGTTTCTGACCCATGGCTCTTGTATGACTCCCAGCTCTGGTTTTTGACCCCTGGCTCTTGTATGACTACCAACTCTGGTTTCTGACCCATGGCTCTTGTATGACTACCAGCTCTGGTTTCTGACCCCTGGCTCTTGTATGACTACCAGCTCTGGTTTCTGACCCCTGGCTCTTGTATGACTACCAGCTCTGGTTTCTGACCCCTGGCTCTTGTATGACTACCAGCTTTGGTTTGTAACTCCTGACTATTATATGACTACCTGCTCTGGTTTCTGGCGCCTGGCTATTGTATGACTACCAGCTCTGGTTTTTGAACCCTGGCTATTGGTCTGATTCTGCCTCTGGATTTCTCCTTTGTACTTCTCTTTTTTTTGTTTTATGTCACCCATCGGTTGTTGTCTTCCTTAGAGATGGCCATCTAAGGACCGATATTCAGATTAGGATTCCCTTTAGTGTGCTGCTGGGTGTGTATGTGTCTGTGTATTGGATTTTTCCCTTAACCCTTGCCCTTCCTGCTGTTCTGTACCGTGTCCTTTCTGCTGCTTTCCTCTTGCAGCTGTGTGGTTCTTTGGGTCTAGTCTGCCTGTTATGCAGCCAGCAACACTCCTGCCACATCGGCTATCAATCCCGAATAGGGGCTCCACCTCGGCTTAAACCCTGTGCCCCAGTGACAATACTAAACTGAACTATAAAACAAAATCGAATAGTAACCCTAATACTAACCAGGGCTGAATTTTCATCTAGGGAGACTGTAGGCACAAAAATCTGGAGTGCCCATACACCCCCCCAAAAAGTGACAATTTTTTTTTTCCAAAAACGAAAAGACTATCAGTTTCTCTCTGTGTTCACATCAAAAGAAGGGTTAGAATCTGTCGCCTTGAAATGAAGCAAAAATGGAGCAGATTGTTAGGGCTCGGGTTAACTAAATAACCGAGTAATAACGCATTGCACCATCATCTCAACATTTGCTCCCGGTGTGAAAAGTGAGAATGTAAGTTAGTGCAGCATTACTGTTCACTTTATAATTATAACATGAAAAACAAAGCTGCGCCTCGGGGCTAACCAGTAGCAGTCTCTAAAATTGTGTTTTTGTGATATGATGCCCTTTTTGTCTTTGAATAATGGAAAATAAAGAATTATAAAAAAAAAAAGAAAAACAAAGCTGCGTTAGGGATAAAAAAGGAAAAAATATTTATATTTTACTTATTGGTTATATTATTTTTATATAACTTTGGTTTTGTTTGGCATCATTGAAAAGGTCATACTCTGGCCTTTCCAATGATAACGCATATACACTATATTGCCAAAAGTATTGGCTCACCTGCCTTGACTCGCATATGAACTTAAGTGACATCCAGTTCCTAATCCATAGGGTTCAATATGATGTCGGTCCACCCTTTGCAGCTGTAACAGCTTCATCTCTTCTGGGAAGGCTGTCCACAAGGTTTAGGAGGGTGTTTATGTGAATTTTTGACCATTTTTCCAGAAGCGCATTTGTGAGGTCACACACGGATGTTGGACGAGAAGGCCTGGCTCTCAGTCTCCGCTCTAATTCATCCCAAAGGTGTTCTATCGGGTTGAGGTCAGGACTCTGTGCAGGCCAGTCAAGTTCATCCACACCAGACTCTGTCATCCATGTCTTTATGGACCTTGCTTTGTGCACTGGTGCACAGTCATGTTGGAAGAGGAAGGGGCCAGCTCCAAACTGTTTCCACAAAGTTGGGAGCATGGAGTTGTCCAAAATGTCTTGATATGCTGAAGCATTCAGAGTTCCTTTCACTGGAACTAAGGGGCCAAGCCCAACTCCTGAAAAACAACCCACACCATAATCCCCCCTCCACCAAACATTACACTTGGCACAATGCAGTCTCCTGGCAACCGCCAAATCCAGGCTCGTCCATCAGATTGCCAGATGGAGAAGCACGATTCGTCAATCCAGAGAACGCGTCTCCACTGCTCTAGAGTCCAGTGGCGGCGTGCTTTACACCACTGCATCAGACGCTTTACATTGCACTTGGTGATGTATAGCTTGGATGCAGCTGCTCGGCCATGGAAACCCATTCCATGAAGCTCTCTGCGCACTGTTCTTGAGCTAATCTGAAGGCCACATGAAGTTTGGAGGTCTGTAGCGATTGACTCTGCAGAAAGTTGGCGACCTCTTCGCACTATGCACCTCAGCATTCGCTGACCCCGTTCTGTTAGTTTACGTGGCCTATCACTTCGTGGCTGAGTTGCTGTCGTTCCCAAACACGTCCACCTTCTTATAATACAGCTGACAGGTGACTGTGGAATATTTAGGAGCGAGGAAATTTCACGACTGGATTTGTTGCACAGGTGGCATCCTATCACAGCTCCACGCTGGAATTCACTGAGCTCCTGAGAGCGACCCATTCTTTCACAAATGTTTGTAAAAACAGTCTGTATGCCTAGGTGCTTGATTTTATATACCTGTGGCCATGGAAGTGATTGGAACACCTGAACCTGATTATTTGGATGGGTGAGCCAATACTTTTGGCAATATAGTGTATATTGTGTGTATGTATATGTGTCACGTGGTGGTTATATAAAATGTGTGTATATATATTACGTGTTTGTCCCACTAGGAGAAGGTATATGTAACACGGTCTTTCCTCACACAATGTACAGCTGGCGTCCTGAATCGGGTGATTACTAGATCGTGTTTACCAGTCAAGCAGTGCAGCACGAGTGGAAGCTTTACATTTAACGGTGAAAAGGTGAAGATGGCGAGCTCGTGTTGTGACACTGACGAATGTACTCCGACCATACCCCAACGTAAGTGCCACAAATCAAAGTACAAAGAAAATCCAACGTCAGGATTGAAACACTTAAACTATGAAGTAACATGTAATTGTATGAAACCCGCCTGGTCATGGAGTCTGAGCAGATCCAAGATATTAGCGGTACTCGCGATAACTGGGTTTAACGCTGATAACAAAACCATATAAAGCAGCCACACACACACTCACAAGACGAGTGAATCAGTCCAGGTCTGGAGCCACAACATGTTCTCAGACAAGGCCGGAGAACGTAAGCGAAGGGGAAAGGAAGGGTTATTTTACGGTGAGAACAATAAAGCTGTGGAATTCTCTGCCTGTTGAGGTGGTTGGGTCAGAGTCTGTACAGACTTTTAAAAAACGACTGGATGACTTCCTGCAGACACAGAATATTAAGGGTTAAGCAGCGACTGGATGACTTCCTGCAGACACAGAATATTAAGGGTTAAGCAGCGACTGGATGACTTCCTGCAGATACAGAATATTAAGGGTTAAGCAGCGACTGGATGACTTCCTGCAGACACAGAATATTAAGGGTTATAATATTTAATATGTGGGTAAAAGCTTCTTGATCCGAGGAGAATCTGACGCCATCTGGGGGCAAGAAGGAATTTTGCCTTCTTTTGGATCAACAGCAGTAGGTGATGTGTGAAAGGCTGAGCCCGATGGACGCATGTCTTTTTTCAGCCTATGTAACTATGTAACTATGTAAGAAAGCCAGAAAAGCCATTAAAACCGAAAGATCATCAGAAGACCAGGACTAATAAGCACTAGGAAAACGAGGCTGATTCCAGAAGGAAACATTAATTCAGACGCTGCCAAATTCCCCGCAGGTTTCCAGTCTCATTTCAGCACTTTTTGAATTGAATCATTTTGGAAGCCGTGAAATGATAGGGTTACTATTTCAGTTGCGGCGTCAGTTTGGGGTGAGGGTTAACCCTAACATTCTGCTGTCTCTTCATTTTAAATCAAAGGATTCTGCTTCTATTGAAAGGAGCATCAGAAGAAGCAAAATCTGAGGCCTGTAAAGGAGCAGAATGTTAGGGCGAAAGACTTGAGCCTGCGCAAAGTGCCCTAGGCTGGGCAGAGATACAGAAGCTTCCGCAAATCATTAACTTCTTAGTCATTACTTTGCATTCAATCATATGTGAGGAATTTTATTGTTTTGCCATGTTTTCTCACTCGCTGCCACAACCCAGGCGAAAAACCACTATAGGTCTATTCACAAAGCCCCCGAATTGTGCGCAATGTCAGTGCTTTGCGTTTTAGCCCATTTTGCTGAAATTACGGTGAATTCGCTATTTAGCTAATAGAATAACTTTCCCGAAATTGGAGTCGCTGAAGCAGGTAACAAACATAAGAGAAAAGCACCGAAGTGCACCGGTAACCGTCGAATTGTGCACAATTAGCAAATGCTTCTGAAATTGAAAAACAAAAAATCCTCCTAAAAGGGAAATCAATCCTTAAAACGCGTCCAAATAATAAAAAGCAAAAATGTCAACTAAAAAATACAAAGAGGGTTTAAAAAAAGACAATTAAAAAGTTGTTTTTTTGCTGAAAATGAAAAGAATAAACGGTCTTTAAATAAAAATTTAAAAAGATATTGCGGTTTTACATTGAATGCTATGGGATTCGCCTGTTTAAACGCATCGAAATGAAACACCGGAATCAGGGCATTTTGCTGGAATTCCGAGGCACTTCAGCGTTTTGTTCATAGAGTCTCATAGACTTTTGTGTCTTCTAAGAAAACCGCAGCCGGCATTCACTCGCAACACAAACTGTATCATTCCATAATCCTACCATAAACCAGGAATCCTCCTCCATCCTGCTCCTCTATCACATGACAAATACCCAGAATCCTCCTCCATCCTGCTCCTCTATCACATGACAAATTCCCAGAATCCTCCTCCCTCCTGCTCCTCTATATCATGACAAATACCCAGAATCCTCCTCCATCCTGCTCCTCTATCACATGACAAATTCCCAGAATCCTCCTCCATCCTGCTCCTCTATCACACGACAAATACCCAGAATCTTCCTACATCCTGCTCCTCTATCACATGACAAATACCCAGAATCCTCCTCCATCCTGCTCCTCTATCACATGACAAATACCCAGAATCCTCCTCCATCCTGCTCCTCTATCACATGACAAATACCCAGAATCCTGCTCCTCTATCACATGACAAATACCCAGAATCCTCCTCCATCCTGCTCCTCTATCACATGACAAATACCCAGAATCCTCCTCCATCCTGCTCCTCTATCACATGACAAATACCCAGAATCCTCCATCCTGCTCCTCTATCACATGACAAATACCCAGAATCCTCCTCCATCCTGCTCCTCTATATCATGACAAATACCCAGAATCCTCCTCCATCCTGCTCCTCTATCACATGACAAATACCCAGAATCCTGCTCATCTATCACATGACAAATACCCAGAATCCTCCTCCATCCTGCTCCTCTATCACATGACAAATACCCAGAATCCTCCTCCTTCCTGCTCCTCTATCACATGACAAATTCCCAGAATCCTCCTCCCTCCTGCTCCTCTATCACATGACAAATTCCCAGAATCCTCCTCCCTCCTGCTCCTCTATCACATGACAAATACCCAGAATCCTCCATCCTGCTCCTCTATCACATGACAAATACCCAGAATCCTCCTCCATCCTGCTCCTCTATCACATGACAAATACCCAGAATCCTCCTCCATCCTGCTCCTCTATCACATGACAAATACCCAGAATCCTCCTCCATCCTGCTCCTCTATCACATGACAAATACCCAGAATCCTCCTCCATCCTGCTCCTCTATCACATGACAAATACCCAGAATTCCTGCTCCTCTATCACATGACAAATACCCAGAATCCTCCTACATCCTGCTCCTCTATCACATGACAAATACCCAGAATCCTCCTCCATCCTGCTCCTCTATCACATGACAAATACCCAGAATCCTCCATCCTGCTCCTCTATCACATGACAAATACCCAGAATCCTCCTCCATCCTGCTCCTCTATCACATGACAAATACCCAGAATCCTGCTCCTCTATCACATGACAAATACCCAGAATCCTCCTCCATCCTGCTCCTCTATCACATGACAAATACCCAGAATCCTCCTCCATCCTGCTCCTCTATCACATGACAAATACCCAGAATCCTCCTCCATCCTGCTCCTCTATCACATGACAAATACCCAGAATCCTCCTCCATCCTGCTCCTCTATCACATGACAAATACCCAGAATCCTCCATCCTGCTCCTCTATCACATGACAAATACCCAGAATCCTCCTCCATCCTGCTCCTCTATCACATGACAAATACCCAGAATCCTCCTCCATCCTGCTCCTCTATCACATGACAAATTCCCAGAATCCTCCTCCCTCCTGCTCCTCTATCACATGACAAATACCCAGAATCCTCCATCCTGCTCCTCTATCACATGACAAATACCCAGAATCCTCCTCCATCCTGCTCCTCTATCACATGACAAATACCCAGAATCCTCCTCCATCCTGCTCCTCTATCACATGACAAATACCCAGAATCCTCCTCCATCCTGCTCCTCTATCACATGACAAATTCCCAGAATCCTCCTCCATCCTGCTCCTCTATCACATGACAAATACCCAGAATCCTCCTCCATCCTGCTCCTCTATCACATGACAAATTCCCAGAATCCTCCTCCCTCCTGCTCCTCTATATCATGACAAATACCCAGAATCCTCCTCCATCCTGCTCCTCTATCACATGACAAATTCCCAGAATCCTCCTCCATCCTGCTCCTCTATCACACGACAAATACCCAGAATCTTCCTACATCCTGCTCCTCTATCACATGACAAATACCCAGAATCCTCCTCCATCCTGCTCCTCTATCACATGACAAATACCCAGAATCCTCCTCCATCCTGCTCCTCTATCACATGACAAATACCCAGAATCCTCCTCCATCCTGCTCCTCTATCACATGACAAATACCCAGAATCCTCCTCCATCCTGCTCCTCTATCACATGACAAATACCCAGAATCCTCCTCCATCCTGCTCCTCTATCACATGACAAATACCCAGAATCCTGCTCCTCTATCACATGACAAATACCCAGAATCCTCCTCCATCCTGCTCCTCTATCACATGACAAATACCCAGAATCCTCCTCCATCCTGCTCCTCTATCACATGACAAATACCCAGAATCCTCCATCCTGCTCCTCTATCACATGACAAATACCCAGAATCCTCCTCCATCCTGCTCCTCTATCACATGACAAATACCCAGAATCCTGCTCCTCTATCACATGACAAATACCCAGAATCCTCCTCCATCCTGCTCCTCTATCACATGACAAATACCCAGAATCCTCCTCCATCCTGCTCCTCTATCACATGACAAATACCCAGAATCCTCCTCCATCCTGCTCCTCTATCACATGACAAATACCCAGAATCCTCCTCCATCCTGCTCCTCTATCACATGACAAATACCCAGAATCCTCCATCCTGCTCCTCTATCACATGACAAATACCCAGAATCCTCCTCCATCCTGCTCCTCTATCACATGACAAATACCCAGAATCCTCCTCCATCCTGCTCCTCTATCACATGACAAATCCCAGAATCCTCCTCCTCCTGCTCCTCTATCACATGACAAATACCCAGAATCCTCCATCCTGCTCCTCTATCACATGACAAATACCCAGAATCCTCCTCCATCCTGCTCCTCTATCACATGACAAATACCCAGAATCCTCCTCCATCCTGCTCCTCTATCACATGACAAATACCCAGAATCCTCCTCCATCCTGCTCCTCTATCACATGACAAATTCCCAGAATCCTCCTCCATCCTACTCCTCTATCACATGACAAATACCCAGAATCCTCCCCATCCTGCTCCTCTATCACATGACAAATGCCCAGAATCCTCCTCCATCCTGCTCCTCTATCACATGACAAATTCCCAGAATCCTCCTCCATCCTGCTCCTCTATCACACGACAAATACCCAGAATCCTCCTACATCCTGCTCCTCTATCACACGACAAATACCCAGAATCCTCCTCCATCCTCCTCTATCACATGACAAATACCAGAATCCTCCTCCATCCTGCTCCTCTATCACATGACAAATACCCAGAATCCTCCTCCATCCTGCTCCTCTATCACATGACAAATACCCAGAATCCTGCTCCTCTATCACATGACAAATACCCAGAATCCTCCTACATCCTGCTCCTCTATCACATGACAAATACCCAGAATCCTCCTCCATCCTGCTCCTCTATCACATGACAAATACCCAGAATCCTCCTCCATCCTGCTCCTCTATCACATGACAAATACCCAGAATCCTCCATCCTGCTCCTCTATCACATGACAAATACCCAGAATCCTCCTCCATCCTGCTCTCTATATCATGACAAATACCCAGAATCCTCCTCCATCCTGCTCCTCTATCACATGACAAATACCCAGAATCCTCCTCCATCCTGCTCCTCTATCACATGACAAATACCCAGAATCCTCATCCATCCTGCTCCTCTATCACATGACAAATACCCAGAATCCTCCATCCTGCTCCTCTATCACATGACAAATACCCAGAATCCTCCTCCATCCTGCTCCTCTATCACATGACAAATACCCAGAATCCTCCTCCTTCCTGCTCCTCTATCACATGACAAATCCAGAATCCTCCTCCCTCCTGCTCCTCTATCACATGACAAATACCCAGAATCCTCCATCCTGCCTCTATCACATGACAAATACCCAGAATCCTCCTCCATCCTGCTCCTCTATCACATGACAAATACCCAGAATCCTCCTCCATCCTGCTCCTCTATCACATGACAAATACCCAGAATCCTCCTCCATCCTGCTCCTCTATCACATGACAAATACCCAGAATCCTCCTCCATCCTGCTCCTCTATCACATGACAAATACCCAGAATCCTGCTCCTCTATCACATGACAAATACCCAGAATCCTCCTACATCCTGCTCCTCTATCACATGACAAATACCCAGAATCCTCCTCCATCCTGCTCTCCTCTATCACATGACAAATACCCAGAACTCCATCCTGCTCCTCTATCACATGACAAATACCCAGAATCCTCCTCCATCCTGCTCCTCTATCACATGACAAATACCCAGAATCCTCCTCCATCCTGCTCCTCTATCACATGACAAATACCCAGAATCCTCCTCCATCCTGCTCCTCTATCACATGACAAATACCCAGAATCCTCCTCCATCCTGCTCCTCTATCACATGACAAATACCCAGAATCCTCCATCCTGCTCCTATCACATGACAAATACCCAGAATCCTC
Source organism: Leptobrachium leishanense (assembly GCA_009667805.1). Lineage (NCBI taxonomy): Eukaryota > Metazoa > Chordata > Amphibia > Anura > Megophryidae > Leptobrachium > Leptobrachium leishanense. Next base: position 20,441 of record RXON01001322.1, on the reverse strand, counting down.
CTCCATCCTGCTCCTCTATCACATGACAAATACCCAGAATCCTCCTCCATCCTGCTCCTCTATCACATGACAAATTCCCAGAATCCTCCTCCTTCCTGCTCCTCTATCACATGACAAATACCCAGAATCCTCCATCCTGCTCCTCTATCACATGACAAATACCCAGAATCCTCCTCCATCCTGCTCCTCTATCACATGACAAATACCCAGAATCCTCCTCCATCCTGCTCCTCTATCACATGACAAATACCCAGAATCCTCCTCCATCCTGCTCCTCTATCACATGACAAATTCCCAGAATCCTCCTCCATCCTGCTCCTCTATCACATGACAAATACCCAGAATCCTCCTCCATCCTGCTCCTCTATCACATGACAAATGCCAGAATCCTCCTCCATCCTGCTCCTCTATCACATGACAAATTCCCAGAATCCTCCTCCATCCTGCTCCTCTATCACACGACAAATACCCAGAATCCTCCTCCATCCTGCTCCTCTATCACATGACAAAAATACCCAGAATCCTCCTCCATCCTGCTCCTCTATCACATGACAAATACCCAGAATCCTCCTCCATCCTGCTCCTCTATCACATGACAAATACCCAGAATCCTGCTCCTCTATCACATGACAAATACCCAGAATCCTCCTCCATCCTGCTCCTCTATCACATGACAAATACCAGAATCCTCCTCCATCCTGCTCCTCTATCACATGACAAATACCCAGAATCCTCCTCCATCCTGCTCCTCTATCACATGACAAATACCCAAATCCTGCTCCTCTATCACATGACAAATACCCAGAATCCTCCTCCATCCTGCTCCTCTATCACATGACAAATACCCAGAATCCTCCTCCATCCTGCTCCTCTATCACATGACAAATACCCAGAATCCTCCTCCATCCTGCTCCTCTATCACATGACAAATACCCAGAATCCTCCTCCATCCTGCTCCTCTATCACATGACAAATACCCAGAATCCTCCATCCTGCTCCTCTATCACATGACAAATACCCAGAATCCTCCTCCATCCTGCTCCTCTATCACATGACAAATACCCAGAATCCTCCTCCATCCTGCTCCTCTATCACATGACAAATTCCCAGAATCCTCCTCCCTCCTGCTCCTCTATCACATGACAAATACCCAGAATCCTCCTCCATCCTGCTCCTCTATCACATGACAAATACCCAGAATCCTCCTCCATCCTGCTCCTCTATCACATGACAAATACCCAGAATCCTCCTCCATCCTGCTCCTCTATCACATGACAAATTCCCAGAATCCTCCTCCATCCTGCTCCTCTATCACATGACAAATACCCAGAATCCTCCTCCATCCTGCTCCTCTATCACATGACAAATTCCCAGAATCCTCCTCCATCCTGCTCCTCTATCACATGACAAATACCCAGAATCCTCCTCCATCCTGCTCCTCTATCACATGACAAATGCCCAGAATCCTCCTCCATCCTGCTCCTCTATCACATGACAAATTCCCAGAATCCTCCTCCATCCTGCTCCTCTATCACACGACAAATACCCAGAATCCTCCTACATCCTGCTCCTCTATCACACGACAAATACCCAGAATCCTCCTCCATCCTGCTCCTCTATCACATGACAAATACCCAGAATCCTCCTCCATCCTGCTCCTCTATCACATGACAAATACCCAGAATCCTCCTCCATCCTGCTCCTCTATCACATGACAAATTCACAGAATCCTCCTCAATCCTGCTCCTCTATCACATGACAAATACCCAGAATCCTGCTCCTCTATCACATGACAAATACCCAGAATCCTGCTCCTCTATCACATGACAAATACCCAGAATCCTGCTCCTCTATCACATGACAAATACCCAGAATCCTCCTCCATCCTGCTCCTCTATCACATGACAAATACCCAGAATCCTCCATCCTGCTCCTCTATCACATAACAAATACCCAGAATCCTCCTCCATCCTGCTCCTCTATCACATGACAAATACCCAGAATCCTCCATCCTGCTCCTCTATCACATGACAAATACCCAGAATCCTCCTCCATCCTGCTCCTCTATCACATGACAAATACCCAGAATCCTCCATCCTGCTCCTCTATCACATGACAAATACCCAGAATCCTGCTCCTCTATCACATGACAAATACCCAGAATCCTGCTCCTCTATCACATGACAAATACCCAGAATCCTCCTCCATCCTGCTCCTCTATCACATGACAAATACCCAGAATCCTCCATCCTGCTCCTCTATCACATAACAAATACCCAGAATCCTCCTCCATCCTGCTCCTCTATCACATGACAAATACCCAGAATCCTCTCCATCCTGCTCCTCTATCACATGACAAATACCCAGAATCCTCCTCCATCCTGCTCCTCTATCACATGACAAATACCCAGAATCCTCCATCCTGCTCCTCTATCACATGACAAATACCCAGAATCCTCCTCCATCCTGCTCCTCTATCACATGACAAATACCCAGAATCCTCCTCCATCCTGCTCCTCTATCACATGACAAATACCCAGAATCCTGCTCCTCTATCACATGACAAATACCCAGAATCCTCCATCCTGCTCCTCTATCACATGACAAATACCCAGAATCCTCCTCCATCCTGCTCCTCTATCACATGACAAATACCCAGAATCCTCCATCCTGCTCCTCTATCACATGACAAATACCCAGAATCCCCCTCCCTCCTGCTCCTCTATCACATGACAAATTCCCAGAATCCTCCTCCATCCTGCTCCTCTATCACATGACAAATACCCAGAATCCTCCTCCATCCTGCTCCTCTATATCATGACAAATACCCAGAATCCTCCCTCCTGCTCCTCTATCACATGACAAATACCCAGAATCCTCCTCCATCCTGCTCCTCTATCACATGACAAATACCCAGAATCCTCCTCCATCCTGCTCCTCTATCACATGACAAATACCCAGAATCCTCCTCCATCCTGCTCCTCTATCACATGACAAATACCCAGAATCCTCCTCCATCCTGCTCCTCTATCACATGACAAATACCCAGAATCCTCCTCCATCCTGCTCCTCTATCACATGACAAATACCCAGAATCCTCCTCCATCCTGCTCCTCTATCACATGACAAATACCCAGAATCCTCCATCCTGCTCCTCTATCACATGACAAATTCCCAGAATCCTCCTCCATCCTGCTCCTCTATCACATGACAAATACCCAGAATTCCTGCTCCTCTATCACATGACAAATACCCAGAATCCTCCTCCATCCTGCTCCTCTATCACATGACAAATACCCAGAATCCTCCTCCATCCTGCTCCTCTATCACATGACAAATACCCAGAATCCTCCTCCATCCTGCTCCTCTATCACATGACAAATACCCAGAATCCTCCTCCATCCTGCTCCTCTATCACATGACAAATACCCAGAATCCTCCTCCATCCTGCTCCTCTATCACATGACAAATACCCAGAATCCTCCATCCTGCTCCTATCACATGACAAATACCCAGAATCCTCCTCCATCCTGCTCCTCTATCACATGACAAATACCCAGAATCCTCCTCCATCCTGCTCCTCTATCACATGACAAATTCCAGAATCCTCCTCCTCCTGCTCCTCTATCACATGACAAATACCCAGAATCCTCCATCCTGCTCCTCTATCACATGACAAATACCCAGAATCCTCCTCCATCCTGCTCCTCTATCACATGACAAATACCCAGAATCCTCCTCCATCCTGCTCCTCTATCACATGACAAATACCCAGAATCCTCCTCCATCCTGCTCCTCTATCACATGACAAATACCCAGAATCCTCCTCCATCCTGCTCCTCTATCACATGACAAATACCAGAATCCTCCTCCATCCTGCTCCTCTATCACATGACAAATGCCCAGAATCCTCCTCCATCCTGCTCCTCTATCACATGACAAATTCCCAGAATCCTCCTCCATCCTGCTCCTCTATCACATGACAAATACCCAGAATCCTCCTCATCCTGCTCCTCTATCACACGACAAATACCCAGAATCCTCCTCCATCCTGCTCCTCTATCACATGACAAATACCCAGAATCCTCCTCCATCCTGCTCCTCTATCACATGACAAATACCCAGAATCCTCCTCCATCCTGCTCCTCTATCACATGACAAATACCCAGAATCCTGCTCCTCTATCACATGACAAATACCCAGAATCCTCCTCCATCCTGCTCCTCTATCACATGACAAATACCCAGAATCCTCCTCCATCCTGCTCCTCTATCACATGACAAATACCCAGAATCCTCCTCCATCCTGCTCCTCTATCACATGACAAATACCCAGAATCCTTCTCCTCTATCACATGACAAATACCCAGAATCCTCCTCCATCCTGCTCCTCTATCACATGACAAATACCCAGAATCCTCCTCCATCCTGCTCCTCTATCACATGACAAATACCCAGAATCCTCCTCCATCCTGCTCCTCTATCACATGACAAATACCCAGAATCCTCCTCCATCCTGCTCCTCTATCACATGACAAATACCCAGAATCCTCCATCCTGCTCCTCTATCACATGACAAATACCCAGAATCCTCCTCCATCCTGCTCCTCTATCACATGACAAATACCCAGAATCCTCCTCCATCCTGCTCCTCTATCACATGACAAATTCCAGAATCCTCCTCCCTCCTGCTCCTCTATCACATGACAAATACCCAGAATCCTCCTCCATCCTGCTCCTCTATCACATGACAAATACCCAGAATCCTCCTCCATCCTGCTCCTCTATCACATGACAAATACCCAGAATCCTCCTCCATCCTGCTCCTCTATCACATGACAAATTCCAGAATCCTCCTCCATCCTGCTCCTCTATCACATGACAAATACCCAGAATCCTCCTCCATCCTGCTCCTCTATCACATGACAAATCCCAGAATCCTCCTCCATCCTGCTCCTCTATCACATGACAAATACCCAGAATCCTCCTCCATCCTGCTCCTCTATCACATGACAAATGCCCAGAATCCTCCTCCATCCTGCTCCTCTATCACATGACAAATTCCCAGAATCCTCCTCCATCCTGCTCCTCTATCACACGACAAATACCCAGAATCCTCCTACATCCTGCTCCTCTATCACACGACAAATACCAGAATCCTCCTCCATCCTGCTCCTCTATCACATGACAAATACCCAGAATCCTCCTCCATCCTGCTCCTCTATCACATGACAAATACCCAGAATCCTCCTCCATCCTGCTCCTCTATCACATGACAAATTCCCAGAATCCTCCTCAATCCTGCTCCTCTATCACATGACAAATACCCAGAATCCTGCTCCTCTATCACATGACAAATACCCAGAATCCTGCTCCTCTATCACATGACAAATACCCAGAATCCTGCTCCTCTATCACATGACAAATACCCAGAATCCTGCTCCTCTATCACATGACAAATACCCAGAATCCTCCTCCCTCCTGCTCCTCTATCACATGACAAATTCCCAGAATCCTCCTCCATCCTGCTCCTCTATCACATGACAAATACCCAGAATCCTCCTCCATCCTGCTCCTCTATATCATGACAAATACCCAGAATCCTCCCTCCTGCTCCTCTATCACATGACAAATACCCAGAATCCTCCTCCCTCCTGCTCCTCTATCACATGACAAATACCCAGAATCCTCCTCCATCCTGCTCCTCTATCACATGACAAATACCAGAATCCTCCTCCATCCTGCTCCTCTATCACATGACAAATTCCCAGAATCCTCCTCCATCCTGCTCCTCTATCACATGACAAATACCCAGAATCCTCCTCCATCCTGCTCCTCTATCACATGACAAATACCCAGAATCCTCCTCCATCCTGCTCCTCTATCACATGACAAATACCCAGAATCCTCCTCCATCCTGCTCCTCTATCACATGACAAATACCCAGAATCTCCTCCATCCTGCTCCTCTATCACATGACAAATTCCCAGAATCCTCCTCCATCCTGCTCCTCTATCACATGACAAATTACCCAGAATCCTCCTCCATCCTGCTCCTCTATCACATGACAAATACCCAGAATCCTCCTCCATCCTGCTCCTCTATCACATGACAAATACCCAGAATCCTCCTCCGTCCTGCTCCTCTATCACATGACAAATTCCTAGAATCCTCCTCCATCCTGCTCCTCTATCACATGACAAATACCCAGAATCCTCCTCCATCCTGCTCCTCTATCACATGACAAATACCCAGAATCCTGCTCCTCTATCACATGACAAATACCCAGAATCCTCCTCCCTCCTGCTCCTCTATCACATGACAAATTCCCAGAATCCTCCTCCATCCTGCTCCTCTATCACATGACAAATACCCAGAATCCTCCTCCATCCTGCTCCTCTATATCATGACAAATACCCAGAATCCTCCCTCCTGCTCCTCTATCACATGACAAATACCCAGAATCCTCCCTCCTGCTCCTCTATCACATGACAAATACCCAGAATCCTCCTCCCTCCTGCTCCTCTATCACATGACAAATACCCAGAATCCTCCTCCATCCTGCTCCTCTATCACATGACAAATACCCAGAATCCTCCTCCATCCTGCTCCTCTATCACATGACAATTCCCAGAATCCTCCTCCATCCTGCTCCTCTATCACATGACAAATACCCAGAATCCTCCTCCATCCTGCTCCTCTATCACATGACAAATACCAGAATCCTCCTCCATCCTGCTCCTCTATCACATGACAAATACCCAGAATCCTCCTCCATCCTGCTCCTCTATCACATGACAAATACCCAGAATCCTCCTCCATCCTGCTCCTATCACATGACAAATTCCCAGAATCCTCCTCCATCCTGCTCCTCTATCACATGACAAATACCCAGAATCCTCCTCCATCCTGCTCCTCTATCACATGACAAATACCCAGAATCCTCTCCATCCTGCTCCTCTATCACATGACAAATACCCAGAATCCTCCTCCGTCCTGCTCCTCTATCACATGACAAATTCCTAGAATCCTCCTCATCCTGCTCCTCTATCACATGACAAATACCCAGAATCCTCCTCCATCCTGCTCCTCTATCACATGACAAATACCCAGAATCCTGCTCCTCTATCACATGACAAATACCCAGAATCCTCCTCCATCCTGCTCCTCTATCACATGACAAATTCCCAGAATCCTCCTCCATCCTGCTCCTCTATATCATGACAAATACCCAGAATCCTCCATCCTAGACACACAGCTGTATATGGGAGTAACTGGGGGATCTTTATGCTCCCCACGTCCTCCCTTTATTAGGTTTCAGACAGGAGAGTTATAAAAGTTCATACAAAACACATGACATTTTTATAATTCCAGTGACAATGCATAAAACCTCGGCTGCTTCTCTTTATTTCAGTGCCGTCAGAAAGCTTTGCACCAAACGGTGTGACCTGCCCCACCTGCCTGTCTCCCGGCTCGGTGGTGTGTTACAGTGGGGATACCATTCAATGCACGGGCAAGGAGACCACCTGCTTCCTGATGAATTCACAAGCACCAGGTAAGGCTGGACCAGTGTTAGGACATGTTCCTTTATAATAAGCGGCCACACACCGCACCTCCTGGAGAAGACCAGCACCTCTCACGTCCATCCTTTCGGTTTCATTATCCAAACGAAGGCGACATGCTCCACTTTAAGCAATGGTGCAGCATGGGGGCAAATCCCCCTCCCCCCCCGCACTGAAAGATGTCTCCTTCAATCAAACATAAGCATTATATCCGGAACACTGACACATTTATTCCAGAATGTTCTTTATATCTGGGGCTCCAACCTTACTTAAATGTAATTCTCCTTCCTGCTGTAAAAACAACAAAAATATCTTCCCCGGATGAGGAGAAAATCTCTTTTCTTTCGGTTTTAATTCGTACAGTCCTGTTAATGAATCGGTCACCGGAGATCAGTCGGCACTGGCTGCGTGTGGAGCAGCGTGAATATATCTCCTGCATATTTAAGGGTCTGGAATCTCTGTGGATTTTGTATCTGGAAAGTATTCAGTGTGTAACGTGCGCATTATCATTGTTTTTCGCAGCGCGTGCAGCTCGTGCTTTCGGCTCCTTCCTGGCTTTAGCAGCTGCTGACTGATGTTTGCGGCTCAGTCTGTCACACGTTATTCCTTAAGCCACGTGTACAGCAAACATTAAGAGCGCTATTCCCTGCTACGCTAACGGGGATCCCCATTTTATCACTGTATTCAGGTGCAGCCAATAATTCAGCAGCCTGTCCCGATACGTAGCGCTACCCTACTACTCACGGTAGCGCTACCACGTCACCAGTAGTATCACCTCCTGTAGTCCATAGGAGCCATGGATGGTTGCGTTTCCAGGACGTGAGATCTCACTCTTGTGGCCAGAAGCAGCGGCCGAACAACTGTTCTTGCCGTGCGACGAGAGGAGAGTATGGGATTTATTGGAGGGGGGGTTAGGGGGTATTGAATTATTCTGCAAAAGTGCAATCAGTTAGTGCCAGCTTTTAGGTGTCGGTTAAAAATCAGATTAACCCATTGTGCAGTAATTAACACCTCCACTCTGTAACCCCTTACTTATCCTAACGCTAGTCACTGATTGGCTCACCATGGTAAGTATAGGATGTGCAAAGTACAGGAAGCTCATGCAATCTGAGCAATCACCGATGCGCTAACAGATTTTTACAAGGTTTAGCAATAGGAAGGTAATATGGGGGGGGGCGCATGTGTTAAAGTCACTTATCCTGACGTTAACCCTTACTCACCCGAGCGCTGCAGTTAGCATCACTAGGGAATAGGGTCCAAAGATGTAAGCACATCATTAAGTAATGAAAGCTTGGGATTATTCCTTCGATGCCAGTGACAACGTTTTGACCAAACAAGGTCTTTATTATTGATGGTCAAAACGCTGTCAGTGATGCCGAAGGAACGAAACTCACACTCTCTTTATTGATGTGCTGGAGTCTTGATTTGGCTGTTGAGGCCTGGGAGAGAGGACCTTCTCCAACCACAACCTGGACGTGAGCCGTACAGTCAGCCCACACTTTTGCAGACCTGTAGATAAAGTGTGGGGTGGGATACTCTGAGGTCCCATGAAGATGTTTATTGCAGGAGCATACGTAGCACACGGCACAAAACGTTTCGGCTCGTGTACAATAACGCAACACCTTAATCATGTCTGTTAATGAACACAAGCAGAAATGGCAACGCTTATCAGCCAGTACCACAAACCCTGCTGAAACCAATGTTACAGTGACTCAGTGTCTTATATACATGTGACGGCAGCGCGGCCATCAAGGGGTGACAGCCTGTGACTTGTTCAGGAGCTCAAAGGGGCCTGGGCCCATGCCAGGCTTAAGAGCCACAGGTTAGAGATGTGCATTTGTTTCAGAAAAATTCGTAATTCGGAACGAAATCCATTCATTCATATTTCGGAAGTAATAACGAATAACGAATCGAAACGAAATGGAATATAACAAATTTTACACTGTGTCATCATCATAAAAGGAAAATTAGAATTTTTTTATTTTTTTTTGGTGTTCCGGAATTCGAATCGATATCAACTATCGAATTGATATATGAAATTCGAATCGATTCAAAATTTCAGAACAAAACGAAATTAATTACAAAATTCCAAAAACTAAATTATTTAAAAACTAAAAAAAATTCAGCCATGCACATCCCTACCACAGATTGCAAAGGACCTACCAAGAAAATCATTGTGACCTGCAGCATCTGTGGCAGAGCAGAGCCCATGACTAATCACTGGGCAACAGTGCCTCGACGGAGCGTTTACTACTGTCGGCAGCCGCCAGCGTACAGACTAAACACACCCTCACTAAGGGAGACAGGGGGGGGACAAAATTTATTATTTTAAAGTGAAGAACAGGCAACTGATGTAGAGGAATTGGCCCCGACCAGTGATTCAATAACGGACCCAAGTTTTCAGATGGCAAACCTGTGTGGCTGTGATTAATGGGAGCTGGTGGCACCTGAGAAACTGAGACCCACATAAAGGAACATATTAGATTGCTTTGGAAATGCTTTATTCCCAAGACCTGCTCATCAGGCTCCATTCCTTAGCTCCGCCCATTTGACTGCTTGCTTTATTCCTTACCTCCTCCCACGTAGCTGCTTGTTTATTCTTTAGCTCCGCCCATTTAGCTGCTTTATTCTTTAGCTCCGCCCATGTAGCTGCTTGTTTATTCTTTAGCTCCGCCCATGTAGCTACTTGCTTATTTTTTAGCTCCACCCATTTAGCTGCTTGTTTATTCTTTAGCTCCGCCCATGTAGCTGCTTGTTTTTTCTTTAGCTCTGCCCATGTAGCTGCTTTATTCTTTAGCTCCGCCCATGTAGCTGCTTGCTTATTCTTTAGCTCCGCCCATGTAGCTGCTTGTTTATTCTTTAGCTCCGCCCATGTAGCTGCTTGTTTATTCTTTAGCTCCGCCCATGTAGCTGCTTGCTTATTATTTAGCTCCGCCCATGTAGCTGCTTGTTTATTCTTTAGCTCCGCCCATGTAGCTGCTTGTTTATTCTTTAGCTCCGCCCATGTAGCTGCTTGTTTATTCTTTAGCTCCGCCCATGTAGCTGCTTGCTTATTCTTTAGCTCCGCCCATTTAGCTGCTTGTTTATTATTTAGCTCCGCCCATGTAGCTGCTTGTTTATTCTTTAGCTCCGCCCATGTAGCTGCTTGTTTATTCTTTAGCTCCCCCATGAGCTGCTTGCTTATTATTTAGCTCCGCCCATGTAGCTGCTTGTTTATTCTTTAGCTCCACCCATGTAGCTGCTTGTTTATTCTTTAGCTCCGCCCATGTAGCTGCTTGCTTATTCTTTAGCTCCACCCATGTAGCTGCTTGTTTATTCTTTAGCTCCGCCCATGTAGCTGCTTGCTTATTCTTTAGCTCCGCCCATGTAGCTGCTTGCTTATTCCTCAAAGGGCAAAATTTCACTTTATAATAAGATTTCATAAAGTTCCATGTGATAAGTGTGACTTTTCTGCATCTCATGAACGAAGAGTTATCCCACCTGTTATCAAGTGAAAAATCACCCATAAGTCACTATATCCCCCACGGGAATTAAAAGTAGCCCCCACCCCCTCCATGATGGTGCCCAATGCGAGCCTAACGGTCCCCGCTGGTGAGGGTCATTATGTGTGAGGAGTGATCGAGTGAATATGGCTTTGTGTATTTTGTATTGTGTTCCTGCGCAGACATTTCAGACTCAGAATCGCTAAATCTCCCATCAGGACCCCAGAAATAATAACGATTTTCCTTTCTCTACAGAAAAGCATCAGTATCTCGCCATCCGAGGCTGCGCCACCCCCAATCTATGCGATAAGGACCATCCATCACTGGCCTCTCCTTTCGGAAATTCCAATGTTAACTTCTTCTGCACACATGAAGGTACCGGCACCGACATCACGACTTTAATAGAATATAAACTACTTATAAATCACCAACACATTCCATAGCGCTGTACAATGGGTAGGAAGAAACAAGTTAGATGCACTGAGAATGATGGGAAAGAGGGACCGGCTCAGGAGCTTACAATCTAAGGAGTGGGGTGACACAGTGAGGATGATGGGAAAGAGGGACCGGCTCAGGAGCTTACAATCTAAGGAGTGGGGTGACACAGTGAGAATGATGGGAAAGAGGGCTCGGCTCAGGAGCTTACAATCTAATGAGTGGGGTGACACAGTGAGGATGATGGGAAAGAGGGACCGGCTCAGGAGCTTACAATCTAAGGAGTGGGGTGACACAGTGAGAATGATGGGAAAGAGGGCTCGGCTCGGGAGCTTACAATCTAAGGAGTGGGGTGACACAGTGAGAATGATGGGAAAGAGGGCTCGGCTCGGGAGCTTACAATCTAAGGAGTGGGGTGACACAGTGAGAATGATGGGAAAGAGGGACCGGCTCAGGAGCTTACAATCTAAGGAGTGGGGTGACACAGTGAGAATGATGGGAAAGAGGGACCGGCTCAGGAGCTTACAATCTAAGGAGTGGGGTGACACAGTGAGAATGATGGGAAAGAGGGCTCGGCTCGGGAGCTTACAATCTAAGGAGTGGGGTGACACACAGTGAGAATGATGGGAAGAGGGACCGGCTCAGGAGCTTACAATCTAAGGAGTGGGGTGACACAGTGAGAATGATGGGAAAGAGGGACCGGCTCAGGAGCTTACAATCTAAGGAGTGGGGTGACACAGTGAGAATGATGGGAAAGAGGGCTCGGCTTGGGAGCTTACAATCTAAGGAGTGGGGTGACACAGTGAGAATGATGGGAAAGAGGGCTCGGCTCGGGAGCTTACAATCTAAGGAGTGGGGTGACACACTGAGAATGATGGGAAAGAGGGCTCGGCTCGGGAGCTTACAATCTAAGGAGTGGGGTGACACACTGAGAATGATGGGAAAGAGGGCTCCATCCGCTGGCCAGGAATCAGCCGAGGGGCACCACATACATCACACGGCAATTCAAATGCTTAATCACTAGAGGAATAATAAGAGAGAGCAGCGGCGACAGCAACACTGCCACAACATACGAGCCCGATACAATGAAAGGCAGAACCCCGAAAATACACACACACGCGCACACACACACCCACACGCGCCCACACGCGCGCACCTTATAAACATCCAGCATCTCCATGAACAGGGAGAAAAAAAACAGACAAATCTTAAAACGGCACAATCAGCAATGTGGGAATATCTGAAACAAAACACATGATATTTACCCACAAAGCATTGCAGCTCATCCAGGACCAAAATACCTGACACACATCTCCTATTCACCGACACACGTCTCCTATTCACCGACACACGTCTCCTATTCACCGACACACGTCTCCTATTCACTGACACGTCTCCTATTCACAGACACACGTCTCCAATTCACCAACACATTTCTCCTTTTCAGACACACGTCTCCTATTCAGACACATGTCTCCCATTCATGATACATGTCTCCTATTCACAGACACACGTCTCTTTTTGACAGACACACGTCTCCTATTCAGACAGACGTCTCCTATTGACACACGTCTCCTATTCACTGACACACGTCTCCTATTCACCGACACACGTCTCCTATTCACCGACACACGTCTCCTATTCACCGACACACGTCTCCCATTCCCCGACACATGTCTCCCATTCCCCGACACACGTCTCCTATTCAGACACACAGACACACGTCTCCTATTCACAGACACACGTCTCCTATTCACAGACACACGTCTCCCATTCCCAGACACACGTCTCCTATTGACACACGGCTCCTATTCACAGACACACGTCTCCTATTCACAGACACACGGCTCCTATTCAGACACACGTCTCCTATTCACAGACACACGTCTCCTATTCACCGACACACGTCTCCCATTCACAGACACACGGCTCCTATTCACAGACACATGTCTCCTGTTCACTGACACACGGCTCCTATTCACCGACACACGTCTCCTATTCACCGACACACGTCTCCTATTCACCGACACACGTCTCCTATTCACCGACACACGTCTCCTATTCACAGACACACGTCTCCAATTCACCAACACATTTCTCCTTTTCAGACACACGTCTCCTATTCAGACACATGTCTCCCATTCATGATACATGTCTCCTATTCACAGACACACGTCTCTTTTTGACAGACACACGTCTCCTATTCAGACAGACGTCTCCTATTGACACACGTCTCCTATTCACTGACACACGTCTCCTATTCACCGACACACGTCTCCTATTCACCGACACACGTCTCCTATTCACCGACACACGTCTCCCATTCCCCGACACATGTCTCCCATTCCCCGACACACGTCTCCTATTCAGACACACGTCTCCTATTCACAGACACACGTCTCCTATTCACAGACACACGTCTCCCATTCCCAGACACACGTCTCCTATTGACACACGGCTCCTATTCACAGACACACGTCTCCTATTCACAGACACACGGCTCCTATTCAGACACACGTCTCCTATTCACAGACACACGTCTCCTATTCACCGACACACGTCTCCCATTCACAGACACACGGCTCCTATTCACAGACACATGTCTCCTGTTCACTGACACACGGCTCCTATTCACCGACACACGTCTCCTATTCACCGACACACGTCTCCTATTCACCGACACACGTCTCCTATTCACCGACACACGTCTCCTATTCACCGACACACGTCTCCTTTTCAGACACACGTCTCCTATTCACTGATACACGTCTCCTATTCACTCACACGTCTCCTATTCACCGACACATGTCTCCTATTCAGACACACGTCTCCCATTCCCCGACACACGTCTCCTATTCAGACACACGTCTCCTATTCAGACACATGTCTCCCATTCATGATACACGTCTCCTATTCACAGACACACGTCTCCTTTTGACAGACATATGTCTCCTATTCAGACAGACGTCTCCTATTGACACACGGCTCCTAGTCACAGACACACGGCTCCTATTCACTGACACACGGCTCCTTTTCACTGACACACGTCTCCTATTCACTGACACACGTCTCCTATTCACCGACACACGTCTCCTATTCACCGACACACAGCTCCTATTCACCGACACATGTCTCCCATTCCACCAAAACATGTCTCCCATTCCCCGACACTTGTCTCCTATTCAGACACACGTCTCCTATTCAGACACACGTCTCCTATTCAGACACATGTCTCCTATTCACAGACACACGTCTCCCATTCCCAGACACACGTCTCCTATTGACACACGGCTCCTATTCACAGACACACGTCTCCTATTCACAGACACACGTCTCCCATTCACTGACACACGTCTCCTATTCACAGACACACGGCTCCTATTCAGACACACGTCTCCTATTCACAGACACACGTCTCCTATTCACAGACACACGTCTCCTATTCACCGACACACGTCTCCCATTCACAGACACATGTCTCCTATTCACTGACACACGTCTCCTATTCACAGACACACGGCTCCTATTCACCGACACACGCCTCCTATTCACGACACACGTCTCCTATTCACCGACACACGTCTCCTATTCAGACAGACGTCTCCTATTGACACACGGCTCCTATTCACAGACACACGGCTCCTATTCAGACACACGTCTCCTATTCAGACACACGTCTCCTATTCACAGACACACATCTCCTTTTGACAGACACACGTCTCCTATTCAGACAGACGTCTCCTATTGACACACGGCTCCTATTCACAGACACACTGCTCCTATTCACCGACACACGGCTCCTATTCACCGACACACGCCTCCTATTCACCGACACACGTCTCCTATTCACAGACACACGGCTCCTATTCACAGACACACGGCTCCTATTCACTGACACACGGCTCCTATTCACTGACACACGGCTCCTATTCACAGACACACGGCTCCTATTCACCGACACACGTCTCCTATTCAGACAGACGTCTCCTATTGACACACGGCTCCTATTCACAGACACACGGCTCCTATTCACTGACACACGGCTCCTATTCACTGACACACGGCTCCTTTTCACTGACACACATCTCCTATTCACTGACACACGTCTCCTATTCACTGACACACGTGTCCTATTCACCGACACACGTCTCCTATTCACCGACACACGTCTCCCATTCACAGACACACGTCTCCCATTCCCCGACACACATCTCCTATTCAGACACACGTCTCCTATTCAGACACACGTCTCCTATTCAGACACACGTCTCCTATTCACAGACACACGTCTCCCATTCCCAGACACACGTCTCCTATTGACACACGGCTCCTATTCACAGACACACGTCTCCTATTCAGACACACGGCTCCTATTCAGACACACGTCTCCTATTCACAGACACACGGCTCCTATTCACCGACACACGTCTCCCATTCACAGACACACGGCTCCTATTCAGACACACGTCTCCTATTCACAGACACACGGCTCCTATTCACAGACACACGTCTCCTATTCACAGACACACGGCTCCTAGTCACAGACACACGGCTCCTATTCACTGACACACGGCTCCTATTCACTGACACACATCTCCTATTCACTGACACACATCTCCTATTCACTGACACACATCTCCTATTCACAGACACACGGCTCCTATTCACTGACACACGGCTCCTTTTCACTGACACACATCTCCTATTCACTGACACACGTCTCCTATTCACTGACACACGTCTCCTATTCACCGACACACGTCTCCTATTCACCGACACACGTCTCCCATTCCCCGACACATGTCTCCCATTCCCCGACACACGTCTCCTATTCAGACACACGTCTCCTATTCAGACACACGTCTCCTATTCACAGACACACGTCTCCCATTCCCAGACACACGTCTCCTATTGACACACGGCTCCTATTCACAGACACACGTCTCCTATTCACAGACACACGGCTCCTATTCAGACACACGTCTCCTATTCACAGACACACGGCTCCTATTCACCGACACACGTCTCCCATTCACAGACACACGGCTCCTATTCAGACACACGTCTCCTATTCAGACACACGGCTCCTATTCACCGACACACGTCTCCCATTCACAGACACACGGCTCCTATTCACAGACACACGTCTCCTATTCACAGACACACGTCTCCTATTCACAGACACACGTCTCCTATTCACAGACACACGTCTCCTATTCACTGACACACGTCTCCTATTCACAGACACACGTCTCCTATTCACCGACACACATCTCCTATTCACCAACACACGTCTCCTATTCACCGACACACGTCTCCTATTCACCGACACACGTCTTATTTTCAGACACACGTCTCCTATTCACAGACACACGTCTCCTATTCACTCACACGTCTCCTATTCACCGACACATGTCTCCTATTCAGACACACGTCTCCCATTCCCCGACACACGTCTCCTATTCAGATACACGTCTCCTATTCAGATACACGTCTCCTATTCAGATACACGTCTCCTATTCAGACACATGTCTCCCATTCATGATACACGTCTCCTATTCAGACACACGTCTCCTATTCAGATACACGTCTCCTATTCAGACACATGTCTCCCATTCATGATACACGTCTCCTATTCACAGACACACGTCTCCTTTTGACAGACACACGTCTCCTATTCAGACAGACGTCTCCTATTGACACACGTCTCCTATTCACAGACACACGGCTCCTATTCACTGACACACGGCTCCTATTCACTGACACACATCTCCTATTCACAGACACACGGCTCCTATTAACTGACACACGGCTCCTTTTCACTGACACACGTCTCCCATTCACCGACACACGTCTCCTATTCACCGACACACGTCTCCTATTCACCGACACACAGCTCCTATTCACCGACACACGTCTCCCATTCCACCAAAACATGTCTCCCATTCCCCGACACACGTCTCCTATTCAGACACACGTCTCCTATTCAGACACACGTCTCCTATTCACAGACACACGTCTCCTATTCACAGACACACGTCTCCCATTCCCAGACACACGTCTCCTATTGACACACGTCTCCTATTCACAGACACACGTCTCCTATTCACAGACACACGTCTCCTATTCACTGACACACGGCTCCTATTCACCGACACACGTCTCCCATTCACTGACACACGTCTCCCATTCACAGACACACGGCTCCTATTCACAGACACATGTCTCCTGTTCACTGACACACGTCTCCTGTTCACTGACACACGTCTCCTATTCACTGACACACGTCTCCTATTCACTGACACACGTCTCCTATTCACTGACACACGTCTCCCATTCACCGACACACGTCTCCTATTCAGACACACGTCTCCCATTCCCCGACACACGTCTCCTATTCACCGCTTGACGCTGTTCCTCCATTTCCTTTACAGTTAAAAAGAGATGCGAGTCTTTCCCGACGCTCTGCAACCAATTAAAATCAGCCCTGGCTCGAAAGCACTAATCCAACAAAACTGCCTGGAATACAACCTGCCAAGAAAGGATCATGGGAAAAAGTCTACAGTATCCCGGGCATTCAGTGCCATGCATTATATAGGACAATTGTTTGGATTTTCCGGAAATCCTTTGTTAATTTGCTCTTTTTCACAGACCAGGCGTCTGTCATTGTCTCTGCTCGTACTCGCCTCCAGAGATCTGCTTATATGTCCCATCTCTCAGTATTCAGAGATACACATGGTCCCGTGCCTGTAGTCCAGGATTTTGAGTAAAACATGCTGATTCTGACTCTTTCAAATGTTTTGGAGTAATGTGAGCCTGGACAGACACAGCCTGGGAGCCGCCAAGTCTGAACATTTCTCTGTATCTGTATTATGCGGATCCTCCACTCATCACACTGTAACCCTGTTACTCCCCCCCCGCCTCCTGCTTTATATACACTGAATAAAAATATAATACAAAGCAATGGATTGCTTCTCTATTCTCCATGTAAACACACACTGAAAAGCAGAGGATTTCCTCCAAAGCTCTCCATTCACACGTCGCTCCTCCTTTTCCAGCTTGATCTGGATTTATTTTCCCCTTTTCTGGATCACATTAAATCGAGGATTCCGTCCGTCCTTCCAGCACACAGCCCTTTCCTCTGTTGCAGGTGAAATCTCCCTTTTTCATGTCTGAGGCCTGTGTTTTGCAATGTGCTGTTAAGGACTGATCGAGCCATTTATATATATATCTCTATATCAGCTTGCGGCTGTATTAGGTGCCGCTGCGTCCGGTTACCGCTGGGTGATCGTGCATGTCATAATTTATAAAGTATATCAAAATAAAGGCTTTATTGTTGAATATATCCCTTTCCAGGAGTATTAGGTTTATTATCCTGTCCGGTTAACTCTTCATGCGCCACCCCCGCAGACGTGCAATCCCTTTCTCGTTTCAGTTGATGACCAGGACACGGAAATGTTGTATTTTCACGGATCGGGTCCGTTCTCAGACGCCTTTTTAATCCTTTTGGGGAAGTTCTGCAATACGCAACACCCGCAGCATGTGTATTGATGAGGTTAGAGCAGGGCTGGGGTGAGCAGGTTCCCTCCTGGATTGGCAGGTTTGGAAGGGGGTGAGGTCATGGAGAATAACATGGTATAATTCCCCTGAGGAATGCGAGACCTTCCTTATCCAACCCTCTACCTACATAAACACGTACGGAAACACAAGCGACACATAACACAGCCGAGTCCCGCACGACCTCTCCTGCAGAGAAGGACATAGAGGTCTCCATGAACACAAGCTCATCCCAGGAGTCCAAGGAAGCGTCCCAGGTATGATCCGGCCAGCACCGCTGTCATATTGAGGGGAAATATTAGCTTTCACCCATTGTGTGACGGAGGAGGGAAATCCTGTGCATATCTAACTGTAACTGGATGATGGAGTCAGTGCTGTGTCAAGAGTTAAATAGCCTTTGTAAGAGATTCCACCCTAATCCGAGGCGCAGGTGCTCGTTGTAGTGTTTTTACGTGTGCATATTAACAGGAGCAATCACCAGTTTGTGACGTGTTCATAGAGCAGCTCTTTATTCAGCTCCGATCCAATACAACACTAACTGAATAACTGACAACAGGACCTAAAATGGCCGCCGATCATAGAGTTCTCCGTAAACAGTTCCAGAGTGTCCTTTCTTAAAGTGACAGTACACCACATCTCCCCAACTAATTCCAAATCCCCCCTTTAAACAAGCAACATTACTGAACAATAAACAAAACTATAAACAGGTGTTAAGAATGCAGAATACACATTATCCCATGACATAATCTTTCAGTCTTTCAGGAAGGCGTGTCACTCTTCCAGCTCTTGTTGTTATCTGCTGAGATTCTGTAGAATTTACAGGGACTAGGGCTCCTTGGTCTCCATCTAAATTTGACACTTCAGTCTCTGAGTCTGTATGTTCTGCCATTGTTGTTTCCGCTCCTCGCACAGGTACAAGCAGCTGGGGCTCTATGTGGTCTTGATCACCTGTGGTATCCCTCCTGAGATGACGGCGGTTTCTCCTGTACTTTCTGCCATCAGGTCTGGCAACCACATATGATCTTGGCTCAGGACCTATGGATGATATTGTGGCAGGCTGCCAACCCGCTGTTGTCTCCATAAGGACTGCATCCCCTTTATGGAAGGGTGGTAGTGACTTGGCACCATGATCATAATACACCTTCTGCCTGCGCTGCAATTCTCTCAGTTGTTGGTGTGCATGGCGTGGGATCCGTGGCTGTAATGCAGCAGCAACAACCGGTAACTTGGTCCTCAGCACCCGGCCCATTAGAAGTTGTGCTGGAGAATAGGCCATACCAGTGACTGGGGTGTTGCGCAACTCCAGAAGCCCTATATGAGGATCTACTCCTGATTCCCATGCCTTTTGGAGCACGAGTTTGATCGTTTTTACAGTCCTTTCAGCTAGTCCATTAGACTGGGGGTAG